>CM056840.1:5042416-5127416 GCA_029853015.1 Chelidonichthys spinosus
CCCTGTTTTTCGGCTCTCTTCTGTCGGCCTTTTGTTTGAGTGTAATATTAAGAAATACACTTAATCATCACAGTATAACACCAAGTCAGTTAAACTTCAGGGAGATCCATCTTTTCATTGAGGAAGCTCCAGTGTTTCTGGATCAGTTTCAGCTGCTTTGGTGCAAATGAAAGTAACAACAGGTGCAATGGAGGAAAAAGCAAGAAGACCCCAACGAGGGAGGTTCTGGTGTGGAGGTCACACACAGCTGCTCTCTCCTTCTCCTCCAGGATCCACGTCCATACGTGAGGTCACAAGAAGGGTTGCTGTGTCTCTCAAGAGTTACACCAGGAGAGCTGGACATCATCCCAGCACCAGGACCAGTATCTGCTCCTTTGTGGAGGAGGACCAGGAGAAACACCTCCAGAGTCCTACAACATCCCCTCCAACAGGCTACTGGTGTGTATCTATGACCAAACTCTCAGAGACTCCATGAGGATGGCATGAGGGCCGAGTTCCTCTCGTGGGATCTGGTCTCACAGCCCAGCACCGTGCAGCTCCATTGATACCAGAATCCTCAGGTCCACCATTGGGGCCTGGTTCTCTTCACAGATGAGAGCAGGTTCCCACTGAGCACATGTGACAGACGTGAAAGAGTCTGGAGACGCAGAGGTGAACATGATGCTGGCTGTAACATCATCCAGCAGGACCGGTTTGATGGTGGACCAATGATGGTCTGGGGAGGCATATCCATGGAGGGTCGCTCAGACCTCCATGTCATAGCCTACGGTACCCTGAATACGGACCGGAATGAAAGCTCCACAGTGGTTTTCAGACCTCACGTTCTCCTGCTCTAAATCCAACTGAGAACCTCTGGGACGTTATGTATCGGTGCATCAGACGCCGCCAAGTACCACCACAGACTGTCCAGGAGCCCATTGATGCCCTGATCCAGGTCTGGGAGGAGATCCCCCAGGACACCATCCTCTTACTCATCGGGAGCCCAGACCTTGTGGGGAGTTTTTACAGGCAGGCGAGGGGCAAATACACTATTGAGTCACATTATGAGCTGCTGATTAAATTCACATACATTGGAGCAGCCTGATGCTTCACTTTGATTCTCGGTGTGAATTTGAATCTTCTTCTTCTTCTTCTTCCTTTTATCCTGCTTTCTTCTTGTTCATCTCCGTATCTCTCACCTTCTCCTCTCTTGTTCTCTATGCTCTTCTCCTCTCCTGTTTTATTATCCTCATATCTCCCCTCTTCTCTCCTTGTTTCCTCTCCTTATCTCTTCTCTAGTTCCTCTCAACTCATCGTCCCTTTCCTCCTGACCTTATCTCTTCTCTAGTTTTCTCTCCTCTCCTATTTACCTTTCCGTGTGTGTTCCCCCCTCTCTCCTCCCGTTATCTCACCCCTAGTTATCTCATCACCTTGTTTCTTTCCTTGTCTCCTCTCCTTGATTCCTCTCCTTATTTTCATGTGTGACGCCTTAAGTGGTCATTGGATGAACTAGAGTTTTTGTCAGTTCCGCCTTGGCTTCAGTTTTTATCCCTGGAGGATTCCGCTTGCCCCAAACACGTTATAAAGTCTATGAAAGCATCCATGTCCCTGTGGAGAAAACTCATCTTGATTTCTCTGCAGCATTAGAGGAACTGCAGCTTAATGTCTTTCTCTAACATACAGCCACGCTGGCGTCCACTTGTTCCAAACCAACAGGACTTTTGCACATTACCTCATAGCAGCAAAAGAAGCGACCAGAGAGTCTGATTTGGTTTTCATTTGGAGGTACAGCTCATTTAAGTTTCAAGTCGTTTCCAATACATGTTGTCTTCAAGGCTGTTAGAGCTCATTATGGCCGCGGCCGTTTCCGTGGGAGATGTAGTGTCTGAAATGTTCCCAGTTGGAAAGGTGTAAAATGGTTTGATTTACACGACAGAGTTTGGCTGAAAAACAGTCTTCAGGGTATCTTCACTGAATATGAAGGTTAGAGAACCACCCGAGTCTCTTTTTCATCTAGTCAAAAAGCTCAGTGTTTGACGACGTATCTGTAGTGTTGCATTGAATCTTCATCCCACGCCGAGGACCATATGTCGACTTTTGATGTCATTTAAATCAAAGATTGAAAACAATTGTTTTTAAATTGAAATTTTCAGGAACATTTCAGCTAACAGGAAGTGTTTGAGTGAGTGTGTTTGATTTGAAGAAATTAGAAACCAGATGTGAAGACGGTCAGTGTGTGTGTGTGTGTGTGTGTGTGTGTGTGTGTGGCAGGCAGGTAATTATAGAGTTTGGTAGGGGACAAGATGAGAACAGAGGTCACACAGGTGCACACACACACATGCGTGATGTTCTGTCAATCAGAGATCGTTCATGATCGTTGTCAACATGTGTGCTTTCAAGTTAAATGACACAACATTTTGTTTGGTTACACAATCTATCAAACAGTAAACGGATGAACGAATTGTTTGTATTCATGATGCATCTTAAGGGATTTGGTTCAGTTATAACACACTCTGGACTGCACTCTCAATTATCGCTCAAACATGTTTATTCATTTATACTTAACAAAACTACATGGTAACGTTTAGCAACAAACATCAAGGTTTGGCTTAAATTAGCTATTAAATTGAAACGGAAGAAAATTCAGCAAAAGCACATGGTTTGGCATCTCAGCTCCTTAAGGCGGTGCGGTTTGTTAAGTGGGGTCGTCATTTTGGCTGTATGACTAAGGGCAGACCCAAGAAGACCCATAAACATCCTGAAAGCCTTTCAAATATAATTTGCTGCAAGGACAAAATCTGTAAAAAGAATAAATAACAGACATTGTTATAGACATTGTGATATCGGTGATCATTTTTTTTCTTCCTTTACAAACTTCATGGTGGTCCTCATACACACACAAATATATATCTTATTTAAAATAATACAGAGAGCGACTCTGTGGTCATTCTCAAGCACAAACCTATTTTTGTCCTCAGTGATCACACACACACACACACACACACACACTCACACACACACACACACACACACACACACACACACACACACACACAGAGGGTAACTGTATTAATAGGAGTCTGTTTTGTGTCAAGCAGGTCTTAATAGGATCAGTGTGAGAGACATGGAGCTGTCTGTCAGTCTAAGTTCATTAACTGATGATAGATGACCTGCAGTGTGTGTGTGTGTGTGTGTGTGTGTGTGTGTGTGTGTGTGAGTGTGTGTGTGTGTGTGAGAGAGAGGGAGAGAGAGGTATGCACGTGTGCTTTTAAGAGTGTGTTTTCCTGCCTGTGTGTAAATTCTCTCTGGTGTAATTTATAGCCCTCAATCGGAGGCCTTATCAGGTGCAGGACATATGGATGCCTCCTTCTCTTCTCCTCCTCCTCCTCCTCCTCCTCCTCCTCCCATGTCTTTTAACTCTCTCCTCCTCTTCCTCTCTTCCAATCTTACTCCTCTTACTTTTCAATAGTGAATGATGCTTTATTTAATTGCCGTCCTCCTCAGCCTCTTCCTCCCCACCTTCACCTCTACTTCTCCGGCATCTGGACCGGCGATCATTAAACTCTCCGGCTCCGCTTTTATTCGGTTTCCTTCTCTCTTCTCTCAAAAAGACAAAATATACAACCAAACCAATATAGTGAATTTCATAGTAAATATTACTAAATATTTAACAGCGTGATGGGTTGCACACTGAAGTCTGGTTAAAACAATCTTTTTTTTCTCATAACACCACAACTTTGGTTTTCATAGTTATATGTAATACAAGTCATGCATTAATTCATTAGTCAATCATTTAGTTTTCATGTCAAATACTGTTATTAGGCCGATTGGGCTTATTTGTTCCCTAAATCCATCTGATCAAGTGTGTTTTCCTTAAATTCTCTTGATCAAGTGTCTGTTCCCTGAATCCCTAATTCTGAACCGTCAAGTTTGTGTTCCTTAAATTCAATTGATCGAGTGTGTGTTACCTTAACATGATTGTTTAAATGTGTGATCCCTAAATTCATCAGGTGTGCTTTCCTGAAACCCTACCGATCCAGTGTTTGTTCTTTAAATGCTCTTGATCAAGTTTCTGTTCCCTAAATTCAAATGATCAAGTGTGTGTTGCCTCAACCTAATGATTTAAATGTGGCCTAAATCCATCAGTGCTTTCCCAAACCCCAATCATCCAGTGTGTGTTCCCTAAATCTAAATCTGCTGTTTAAATTCATTTAATCTTGTATATGTTCCCTCGATAAATCTGCATTTCCCCATTTCTGAATAATCAAGTCATTCTTCCTTAAATCCCGCTGATCAAGTTCTCTAAATCCATCTGGTAGCTATTCCTACATCTCTCTTAAATTCAACCAATTGTAATGTGTTCCCTGAATACTCCTAGTTCCCAAGTGTGTGCTCCCTAAAACCAATTGATGGATGTGTGTTCTACTGTTGTTGTTTTTTTTAAATCCACCGAGTCATTGAAAATGCATTAATTTGACTCAAATTACTGTTGAATATGTGTTACTACTGAAGTTTATGTTCCCTTAATCCCAATTACGATCAAGTGTTTTTTGCATAATCTTCACTAAACCTGCACCCATTTTATTCTATTCTATTCTTCGGCAAATATGTAGCCCAAAGGTACTTTTGTTGAGGTAGACACTTGGTTTTACTCCAAAGGGCTTTTTGTAACTGAACCAGTTTGTTTCTATTGTGTACACACACACACACACACACACACACACACACACATTCAAACACAGATAAGCTGACATTCCAAATGAGTCGACAATGAATGTAAGCTGCTCACTATACACACACCGACACAATGAGAGCCTATTGAGGAGAGATTTGTACACTACAATGCATGAGACAACTGTGTGTGTGTGTGTGTGTGTGTGTGTGTGTGAGCTTACTGTAAGCGAGAGCTGCGTTTGCACATTTCAGTGGACCTGGGTGAACTGATGGCATCTACCTGTAGTTCACCAAATACCTCCCTTCCTGTCTGCCTGTCTGGTGATATCACACATGAGTATCTCTTGACCTCAGTATATCTGTCTCTGTCAGCAACAAATGCTATTTTTAATTACCAATCTGTTTGTTTGTGTCTTGTTGCTGTTCCAAAAAAAATTATAGTATGACTTTTTGATTAGCCACCTGGTTAAAGTTAAAAAACGACAATACATAAATTTCTTTTGAATTTTTACATGAAATTCCAATATATTTAGATTGTATTATATTTATATTACACATGCTAACATCAGCTAGTATCAACACATTTCAACCAATAATGTCATTATCAGCAAAGAGCAACAGAAGGTCCTGAGCTTTCCAACCAACAACGTTATTTCCCACCTGCTTATCATGTTTCACTCCGTTGCATCACGGAAGGTAGATACTGGAAATGTCCTTTCAGCTCAAGTATAAGGTTCAGTACATTTCAGACAACTACTGAGTTTAGATTAGTAACAGGTGTTCCTTGTTGGTGGCAGGAAACAGGACTTGATTCTCAAGGACAGTGGAAGAGCTAGTGACGTATGAACAGGGAGCCGTGTCCCAAACTGTTGCTGACAAGTTTTTCTCTAAACCCAAATAGTGCATTTTGTTGCTTAAGCCATTAACATTACACGTAACTTTGACACATTACATCTCACGTCAAGCGCTATTCAAGGCCGATCACACCGAAACCTTTTTTTTATCTATGGTACCTGTCGCCCAACCTGCGACATGAATGTCATTTTTCTTGCAGATTTAGGACGTGCATAAAAGTATACACAAATATTCTTAAAGCATTGCTTGTCATTGTCACACTTGGCCCAGGCAGCCAATCACATCAAGCAAGAGGCGGGCCATTACTACTTCCCGTTCCTCCTTATTGATGCCACTAGATGTGGAAGGAACAGACGACGGCAAATGCAGACACAAGGTCGATATTAGCTTTTTTTTTTCAACTACAATGAATTATGTGGCTGCACAGTGGTGTAGTTGGTAGCACTGTCCTGGGATTCCCAGGTCGTGCCTTCTCTCTGGGTTCTCCGGCTTCCTCCCACAGTCCAAAGACATGCAGGGTGGGGATAGGTTCATTGATGACTCTAGAATTGCCCGTAGATGGTTGTCTGTCTCTATATGTTGGCCCTGTGATAGACTGGCGACCTGTCCAGGGTGTACCCTGCCTTCGCCCAATGATAGCTGGGATCGGCTCCAGCCCCCCGCGACCCTGAATACAGGATAAGCGGTAGACGATGGATGGATGATTTATGTATTTCTTGAGTATGTCGTGAACCCAAAACCTTTTAAGGATGTTTTCCCCCTCACATGTGCTTGAATCTACATTTGATCGCCTGGTTGTTAACAAACCTCGCTACACAGGCTGATCAGCTGTTTTGCCAGATGCTTTTTGTCAAGAGTTCATTTCACGTATTTCTATACGGGCATTCATGTCATGTTCCCTGCAGGATGAACCAAGGGATGTTCTCTCCATGTCGAAGCGTTATCAGGTCACTTGTGACCTCTCCGTCAGCAGGCCGACCTTTGACAGATAAAACCTCATGGATACAGTGTGATGACAGAGGGGATTATTGTTCTGCAGGAGGCTTAAAGGACCATTAAATTCCACAAACACACATTAAAGGCTCTGCAATCATAATCAATAATGTTTAATGACATGGAGCACAGAGAGAGGACGGTTTACGCTCCAGTAGTTGATTACAGACACTGTACAGTAATATTATATGTAGTATTAAGTCTTGAAAGTGATGTGATGAAAGCGACATGGCTGTCTGAGTGATTAAAATGTGGATCCGGGGAGAATGTTTTCCATAGCAATCTCTAAATAAATTGCACATTGAACACAGTTTTAAGTTTTTTTTTGTTTGTTATTTGTTCAATGAATTTTAAACTTTAGGTTTTTCTGCTTGAAAATTACATTTTCAGTAATGATGATGACAGTATTTCACTGTACTTCCTAATTTGTTGCCTGCAAATCGCTTCTTCAAAGTATAATCCTACTGCATCGCATGAAACTATTGGATTTTCTCTCTCACTTATTTTCCCCAAATTGTTCCTCCACAAATTCATTCTTGATTATCAACTTTCTAAATGTTCGGTCTTTTTTTCTGGTTGTTAAATGTCTTTCTGTTTCTCTTCTGACAGACATGGAGGAGAGAACAAGTGCAGGGTCGTGGGCGAGTGGAAGTCGTTCTTCCAAGGTGAACACCAACAACAATAATATGTTACTAACTCACTTATACACATTATATTACCAGTGTTGCCACTACTACCATTAGAACTGCTACCTTCCGATACAACCAGGGCTATAATTAATACACAGGGTTTGTTGTGACATCTTACTGACGTAGACTTATGAGGAGAAAATATGCATGTTGCAGAGATGGATGCATTTACATATTTTCAACATCTGGTAGAAAAGGGATCAGTCAGATTTCTATCCATTTCTAATACATCTCTGTTGTGTTTATAATTGGCTTTTTTCACATCAGATAACCACACAGTCGTTTTCAGGGAGTGGTGCAGTGTGAGTGAGCGACTCGCTGCCACAAAATTAGAAAGAATTCTTCTTTTTTATAGGAATATGTTTTGGACACTTTTATTCGAAGTATATTAAAAAAAAATAGCAAAAATGTGCAGGAAAAGACAACACTAAAGTCATAATTTTATACGCTGAATTCGGTACGAATGTCAACATTTTACACAGCACACAAATACAAAAAATAATACAATTCCTGTATTTTTTTTATTATCACAACATATATTAAACAAAAGAATATAGTGCAAAAATGCATGCAGCCCCAGACCAGGGGGCGACTCCTGGCTGCAAAAGGAAGTCTACAGCTCACTTAATTTATTACCTCAGTAAACGTGAGTTTTCTTCTAGTTTAAAGTCTTCTTGATACAGCATGATGTTCATTTAGTCATTAATGGTTCGATTTAAAGAAAAAAAAAAACAAGGGTTAGGCTGAGGGTCTTTTGACAACACGTTTTCACTCCACTCAGTGTCCGTCACGGCGTGTAAATATACGCCTTCACAGGAAGTTAGGTTTAGGCAACAAGACGATGTGATTAGGTTTAGGAGAAGAGCGTGGTTGGCATTAACTTCACTAAAGACTCACGTGACTAGCGAGTAACATGCACAGCGGCCTCCTGGATGAAAGTCCTGCATTCGTTTGACCCTCCTGCCCCACTGTGGGGACTATCGCTATCATACTACATCAGTTGTTCTACCCATGATGCATTGAAATGATTGCTGCTGCTAGAATATGACAGCTACAATAATAATGAAATATGATTGTCTTTCATTTTCCAGAATTACGCAGATGGCTCTCAGTACATGGCGTCACATGAAAGCCTCTCACCTCCGTACGCCATCTCCAGCAGGCTAACAGGTACACCACAGACTGAGCATGTGTGTGTGTGTGTGTGTGCGAGTGTGCGAGTGAGATATTTATCAATGTGCTTCATTCTTTCCATCAATCGCTTTGTTGGGTTTTGATCTGATGGTGTGCGGGTGCAGAGAGTTAGTGAAACTCTATGCGAACACTGGAGGAGACAGGTCATCTGGCAAGAAATTTCTCTCTCTCTCGCTCGGCCCGCTGTGTGGAAAACGCCAGGCAGTGTGTGCTCATTTACCCATGATGCTCTCTGCCTCTGGCTCTCTCCAATGTGGCGCCAGTTGTGAGCAAATGGCCACTGACACAGATAATCTCTCTCTCTCTCTCTGTCTCTCTCTGTCTCTCTCTCTCTCACACACACACACACACACACACACACACAGCTTAATTACCTTTGACTGGATGCATCAAATATGGAAGATGTCGGCTCTCAGCTCTCTGAATCAACCTGCTCTTTTTCTGCCTCTCTTTCTCAGTTGTTGGATTTGAATCGTCTCGTTCTTCTTGTGACGTTAGACGTTAACCTGTTATTCTGAAGCCTCGCAGAGCGAATGCAAGCATGTGTATGGGAGGAATTTGATTTGATTGTTGAAAAGATGAGCTCACAACCCTCTCCATCATCATCTTGATGGATGGATGGATGTCATGATATCATTGGCTGAAATTGCTTGCTAGTAGCTGATGTAAGCATGCATCATATTTTGCTCCCCAGGAAGTAGATAATATTGGATTTTGATTTAAAAATAGTCATCTTTTGAAGGCATATATTTTGAAATCAGTTTTAAATAGGTAAACAATATATGACCGAAAGGGTTAAAAAGGCATTTTATCATTTCAGCTCAACTTTAATGTTAAGTTCAATAGTGATGAGTTCTGCAGTCTTATGGCCTATTGGATGAAGCTGAGCTGGATGCTTGGGACCGGATGCTGGACAGCAACAGGTAGATCACTTTTTGTATCGAGGGACTAAGATCCCTGATAATCGTGTTGGGCTTCTCCCTGCACCGCTGGGTCTGGAGGTCTTCGACGGACAGTCCCTCAATCCTGGTGATGTGCTGAGCAGTTTTCTCTCACCGTAGTGTTGACGGCGGGGATGCAGCCGTTCAGGATTCTTCTTGCTGAGTATCCAGGAGTTTTGGATAATCAGCTCCGTAGCTGTGCTGGGCTCCGACCTCGTCTCTGTAGGACGCCTGGTCTGTGATCAGATGGTGACATCACTAAACCTCATGATGGTGTTAGAGTTGTGGGTGACCACACAGTGGTAATGAGCTGCTATAAAGGCTTCTGCCTTCTTAGGCTTTTAGAACGTGGATGCAGGGTTTTTGTTCCCATACAACCACAGGAGCATCACTGATGTTGTGTGATCTACTATATCCAAATGGAAAACAACCCTATCGTCCCTTTCCTATCTGTCATCATACAATATTCAAAATAACATGTCATTATGTGCAGGTTTCCCTTTATTAGAACTAAGGGTTTTGGACAGCCATGAAAAAAAGCTGGAGTCCAAGTTTTATTTTGTGCAAACACACATCTGGATTCATTCTGTCTGTGCAACTGAGCGTTTCCAGTTGTGACTTGAATTGGCTGAAACAAAACGATACAAAAATGAAATAAAAAAGCTAACATTTTGTTATGAATAATTAGCCAAATCTTGTGATCGTCCAGTTAGTTGAGAATGCAAACTGCGGATAACGAGAGAATACATCCATACGGATAAAATAAAGTAAAAGAAACAAAATGCAAAACTTCCCGAGAATGATCCATCGTGTGTGCGATGTATTGTGACAGCGGTGTGATCGTGGTCTGTAGCTGCAGAGGCAGAGAGGCACGAGGCGATGCCGAGTCACAAATGGAAATATTGTATTCTTCATCTGGCACACGGGAGCCACAATTTACTTTGATAATGATAACGCTAAGAGACGGAGACAGCCGGGGATATGGAACACGCACATCCTCTTCACGTTCTCCCCGCGACTCTTCTCATCGGAGTAAATCCGATTATCTTCTGTGTCTGTTGGCTTTTCTCTTTTTGCACATCCTGATGGAAAATGTAGCGTTTCACTATCAATACTCAAATCACAGAGTTCTCATTAATTCATTCATCATCCGTGATGGTGTTTTTTTATATATATCCTTCTGGCCACGCAAATGTGTGAGGAGACAATATTGATTTATTGGTCACTTTATTCACAGGTGAGACGCTGAATAACATCATGAAAAATAAAAAGACGTTATTCTTGCTAGCAGGACAAAAGCTACTCGGACTAGTTGGTTGAATACGTCGGTAGCTGTTGCTGTTGCTATGGGATTACTAGGTGGTTGATAGGTTATTTGAGCTCATCTCTAAGCTCAATGTGGTTGCTAAGAGGTTGAAAGATTTTTTTCCGTTTTTGCGTTACTCATTACGCGGCTCGCCAAGCCTCAATTTGTGGCTCGTATTAATGGTAAAATACTAGTAGGATTCATCAACCACAAGATTAGACATCATTTGATGGAAACATCTTTGATTGTGTTTTTGGTGTTTGTCTGTCTGTCTGTCCGTCCCCCGTCATGAACATGAGCCGGGAGGGAATTTCTTCAAATTTAGCACAAACAGGATGAACTGATTGGAATTTGGTGGTCAAAGGTCAAGGTTAATGTGACCTCACATATGTCCCACTCTGTGCATGCAATATTCATTACATCCAACACAAACATCTACGTATGAACTGGTTTATAATAATAGTAATAATAATAATAATTATAATAATAACAACTTGATTTATGTAGCACCTTTAAAAACAGCAGTTTACTTTTGACAGCAGAATATAAATATGGTTAAGTACACAAATACAACAAAAACATCAGCAGAGATAAGGTAAAAAGATAATAAAATCTAAATAAATAAACAAAATAAAAATAAACAAAACGTTAAAATAGGTGACATCATATAAAAGCAAGTCTATAAAAGTGTCTTTTAAGAAGTGATTTAAAAGAGGTCACTGATTGGTCGGAACAGATACAAGGGATCTAAAGCTGCGAATCAGCTCTGGAAATTTGAGGTCAAAGGTCACTGTGGCCTCACAAAACTATATATTTTTTTTTTTGCCATAACTAAGTTTATTGGGAACATTTTACACCAGTGTCGAGGATGAATGATGGGGTGATGACATTTTGGATGAACGTGTATGTTGACTGCAACTTGACTGGTTGTTGGAGGCGTTTGTTCTGGTTTTGTAGTTTTGTTACCGCCTTGAAAATATACTTGGCTTTGCTCTGCAATAAACATTTCAATAGGAAGCATCTGGGATTATCTCCATTAAAGTAGAGTAGATCATCCCAACCTGGCATACGGGTTATTTTGCATGATATTGGATGAGTGGTCAGAATGGCTGAGAAATTGACGCATAGCATAGCATAGCATAGCATAGCATAGCATAGCATACTGAAGCAAACATATTATTGATATCGTTTGTATTGCCATTAATATCACTATTAATCACAAAAATAATGGTCTCAATATTTTATATAATAGGACAGATAACAGCACTGATTTTGGTTTGAGTGATTCATCCCATAACTTTTGTCATAAACAATCTTTTTTTCCTTACATTATGCATCACAATAGTGCACATTTCTCAATTCTAGAATGATAAGATAATGTAACGGCAAAAAAATGCAATACTTTGTGTCACCAGAGAATTTGATGAAGTATTTACCAGGATGCCTGGAAGTGAAAATGTGGGTTTTCAATGCAAAGTTTTGGTAGCGTCTCATCGACGCAGTCAGTTTGCACACTGTAAAAAAAAAAGTCGTAAAAAAACGGTAATTTTCTGGCAGCTGGGGCGCCAGAAAAATACCGTGAAATAACAGAAAATTACTTTCTCATAAAAATACAGTTATTTTCCATAATAAAAATACAGTTTGTAGTTGTAATTTTAACAAGATTTCCCTTATTTTCAGGTTGCTTTTAACGTTTAATTACAACCATTTTCACATTTTAAAACAATTAAATTCCCTAGAAATATAGTAAGTACACGTTGTATTACAAATAATAATGTTTAAATTTACAGAAATGTGCTGTTATTAGTTGGTTTTATAACATTATTTTATAGTAAAAGGTTGTATAATAATTTATATTTGATGTAATATAACTGTATATGACACATGAAATAATGTGATTCATCTTTCAAAACATGTCAAAAAACTGTTGAAAAACTAGATATTGGGTTTAAAATTACAACAATTTAATGTTAATTTTAGATCACATCAAATGTATATTTAGTTATTTTATGTTGTTTTTAACATTTAATTACAAACATTTTAGGTTTTAAAACAGTGAAATGACCCATAAAGATGGTAAATTAACATTGAAACAAGAACAGCTACAATTTTCCCATTCTCAGTATTTTTATTCAACTGTAACAGGTAACCATTATTACAGCAATATTCAAAAATCAATTACATTATAATGACTCTGAAACAAACAAAAAAATCAACTGAATTGGAAATGAAAAAAAAAAGTTGAGTTACCAATTTACAGTATTATTTCTATCCAAGGCATCAATAACTCCATAACTGAGCACTTCTTATTCCCTCCACTTGTAGTCTGACATTTTGGTCATCAGCGTGAAAACTTTTGGACTGACTGCAGGTTGTTTGTGGTGGTGTTCCACTCCACTTTTGATCCCTTGTCTCGATTTCTCTTGAAGAGGCACCTGTCTAATGAAAAGAAAACAATTTTAGTAACTGTGGACTGTATATTTGTATACCTTTGCAAAAAGGTTACACAACAATGCTTTGGGTGCCTTGAAAAGCACAATATAAATACACAAAGATGGCATAGTGACTTTAAAAGTCTGCTATAGAACATATTACACACAGTACATGTAAATGTACTTCACAAAAATCCTTTTAAAACTTACCCATGACTGCTGCAACGCGGCGAAACTCCTTCCTGAAGTGATCCTGGACATCCACGTCGACCGACAGGCGAGGAACAAAGTCCAGGACGAACACCTTCGACACCGACTGCAGGCACTGGCGATGAGCGCACGGAAGTCCTCCCCTGCCTGCTCCACCGTCCTCCTGGCCGTCAGGTTGTTGCTGGGGGCAAGAACACAGACAACATCTGGTGTACGTAGACAATAGCACTCACCAGCTCGATCCTCAGGTCCCTGGTGCAAGCCCCCGGCGTCGCCATGGCACCAAAGGAAAGGCATCCCTCCGGCATCGTGACAAACCCATCCACGATGCTGCGAAGGTGGGAGTCCCCAACAAGAAGAACAAACTGGAACAACACAACGGAGAATTATTATCATGCAAACAAGATTATGATCAACATCAAACATCATTTGTCAAATGACTTCCAAAACAACATTACCTGTTTGTCTGGAGAATCTGGTGGGATGACCAACTTGTGGCTCCTGCCGGTACAAGCAGAAGTTGGCCACTTCCTCACGGCATGGCGATGACCAGTTCCATGGGCTAGTTAAAAAGACAAAATCAGTCAGAAATGTCATTCATAATTTATAATAATTAAAAAAGCATAGGTCTTTCCACTAGGTCAGGTGTACAAATATAGTGAGAAAACACCTAACAATTAAAGTAAAACATTCAATGATATTAAAAAACGTTTGAGTACAAACCAGAGGGTCTGCCGGAGAAAGAGATGACAGGCTCCTGCCTGTCACACCGATCCTCCATCCTCTGCTTGGCAGCAATAGACAGCCAGTGGTTTTACCCGTGAGGCATCCTAAATGAAAAAAAGGCACACTGGACAAAAACGTTATCAGGAATATAACAGTGAAAACTTGTATTGAATGCAGTCAAACAATAGGAACCCATTCCTCTGGTACTCAAAGTGTCCACTGGTCTCCTCCCTCTGATGATTTTCTCCACTGCAAAAAAAAAAATCAATAATAATAATTGTGGTTATTCATATAACATCAAGTCATATATCATATCATTAAAATGTAATCTCAGACCACTTATCATACAGAGCTGGAATCTAATCTCTATAATATATAAACGTTCTTAAACATACGTCAGCAGTGGAAACAAAGTGTAATATATATATATATATATATATATATATATATATTATACATATACAAGTTTTGAATTTATCTTACACAGGCTTGCCCCAGCTATTACAAACTCAAACCTTTATAAGCCAATTAATTATTGCAGGAGGCTGCACGTGTACACATTAACATGCTGTATATCATACACACAGCCACTTCGCTTGCGCTTCAAGACTTGTGAAAAAAGTGCATGACTAGCATAAATATCCATCATATCTCCCCTGTCCCTATTGAACTTGAAACTGCATGAGACACCGCCGTGGATATTATGTCTTTTCTTGCAGTGGGATATCTGTGTAAAACGCTGAGTAACTACCGTAATAAATATGAAATTAACAAATTAATTTAAATGCAAACTCATGGTGGAAACCAAAGCACACAACAAATACTACTTAGCTCAAGACCGTAAAACAAACTCACGGTAAAAGGCAGAGCTCGAAAAAGCTGTTTACCTCAAGGCCACCAGTCAGCCAGCCAGCCAGCTAGCTAGCTAGCTACCTGAATAGCGGACTTAAGCTAACGGCCTTTAACTCAACCACACAGGACAAGATAAGTTATAAATAAAACACGTAATTCTTTTAACATAGTAACCACTATTAACTTTAAGAAAGACAATATCTACCAGTGTTGATAATGTCATTAGCTGTATCAGCCCATGCTGTTGCTCGCTAACGGACATAGCTACGACATAGCCTACCAAGCTAACATGTGCATGCTAAATACAGATTAAAATTCATTAATAGCTCAAATAACTCACGGTTCGTTCGTTCGTGCACCAAAAGCTGTCCCAATGTGGTCTCCTCTCGTTGTCCAAGGTCCAAAGTGTCAAAAGCCAGTCCAAAGTGCAAAGCCAAATATCCAAAAGCCTCTCGTGAGATTCGTAAATGCCGCTCGGAAAGATCTGGAATATACGACTGGCCGATTGAAGACGCAACGTAGTGTATACTGTCTCACTATTAGCCAATCACAGCGCTTAAAGATGGACGAGAGCACGTCACAGATTCGACACGCCACAGACATGTCCAGACACGAAAAATAACTAAACAGGAAAAAGAAACGCGGCGACAGGAAGTCCACAAAATAAAAGCGCTCTATATGTCGGATTTATATAAAATATGAAAGCAAAATCAAACATGACTTACACTGACATATTTAAAACAACAATACGTATTACTATGTTGCCATAGTTTACAAATGTATGCAGTGAATTAAGTAAGCCATGACAATGCCACGATTTTAGATCCTTATTGTAACTTCAGTGTACATTGTGTGATCAGCTCCAAACTTCACACAGTTGATGAGAGTCCCACCCTGAACACGTCTGCACTGCAATATTGACTCACAATCAGAGCGCCACCTATTGGCGACATGAAATGTCATGTTTTTACACTCATGCGCTCCTCCTCATGTGTCAAATTTGGCCGGAAGAGCCTCCAGACGTTGCTCACGCTTCCTGTGGAAGATTGGGAGGACGCTTTGAATGCCGTTACCGCGCCGTTATGTCTCCATGTAAGAGGGAGCGACGTTTCCAGTGGGTCGCTACAGTCCCAGTGTTGTGGAACTTTGCACCCCAGTCGAGCATGATGACTTTAATCGTCTGATATGGTAATCGACATGAAAATTCAGGCAAGGGACGACCAGCGACGTGGCATGTGGCCAGGCCAGGCTGCCCTGCACTGGCAGGCGTTCGTAGCACTAACCGAGTTGGCTATGCAAGGTCCCATTCATCACTGCGCAGTTTTAATTGTAGTTCAATGAAAACATAAGTCAATTAACAAATAAATTATAGTAAAATTAGAAATTAAATAGTTATTTTACTATTCATTTCTCAGTAATTTTAAATTATTTTTTTCCCTTTTTTTTAGAGTTTTAAACTTGAAATTTACAGTTTATTATCTTAAATAACAGACACATATTTGTGAAATTACGATACATTTGTGAACGTATTTTAACAATAAATATATGTATTTCTAATGTGTTTTTTTGTAAAATAACAGAAATATTGTGTGTTTTCACAGTTACAATGATTTCATGTTATTTTACATTTGACATGTAAAATCACAGTCTCTTTTTGTAAATTGAATGGTATTTTAAAAATACAGAATAAATATGTAAAATAAACAGTAAAATTCTGTTATATTACAATTTTTTTTTACAGTGCAGACAATGTGAGCTGAACGTAACATATATGTAATTTGGACGCTTGAAGAAACATCTTCATGTTAAAAAAGTTAGTAATCATTTATTTCAGTTCATTTGAGAATTCGTTACAATTCTCACCTGAAATGAACTCAAAGAAGAGAAGAAAGAAACACTGCAGAGTTTAATGAACCCAACCTGAACATGTTGAGTGTGAACGCAGCCTCTCTCTCTCTCTCTCTCTCTCTCTCTCTCTCTCTCTCTTGCTCTCTCTCTCCCCCTCTAACCTTGTCTGTCTTTCTTAACCCCCCCACCATCAGATTAGAGTGATGTTATGCTCTAGATAATCAGCGAAGGGATTAGTGTCATCTCAGCGACCCCACTAGATTAATCTGCCGACACACACACACACACACACACACACACACACACACACACACACACACACACACACACACACACACAGAAAAGCAATCAGAAGATGTGTGTGTGTGTGTGTGTGTTTTTATGTGTGTGTGTGTAAATGTGGACATGCACTTATGTTGTTTTATATTATAAACAAGTACATTATAGTTGTGTGTTGTATGAAACATGGATGTATTTACTTTGTGTATTTTTGTGTGTATGTGTGTTTTAATGATTATTGGGTCTGTGTGTGAATTTGTGAAGCCAGCGTCTGCATGTGTGTGTGTGTGTGTGTGTGTGTGTGTGTGTGTGTTTCTGTAGGCAGGTTAATGTGTCAGGATCTGAGTGTGTGATGTAAGCTTCTTTACGATTTGGTTTGATGTGGTTAAATGTCGGAGTGTGTGTGTGTGTGTGTGTGTGTTCTGTGTGTAAATGAGTACGGTATTTGCACTTGTACTAGTTTGTGTTTTGATGTGTGCGTTCATGTTCATTCGTCGTGTCTGTACTTGTGTGTGTCAATGTTTAATGTTCATATGTATTTATTGGTAGGAGTGCGTGTGTGTGTTTGTGTGTGTGAGAGTGTGTGTGTATTGAATCTGCCTTTGTACCAGCGTGTGTGTGGTGCTGGCTTTCAAGTGTGTGTGTCTATAATGACACGTGTATTTTTGTGTGTGAATGAGTGTGTTTGTGCTCTTTGACTTGTGCGTTACAGTTTGTGTGTAATGTTGGTACTGTGTGATTGTATCTTTCATGTGTGTGTATGTGGCTATGCAGAAAGTGTGTGTGTGTGTGTGTGTGTAGCTACCTGTGTGTAGTTGTTTTGCAGAGCAGGTGCACCACCATAACCCCCCCCCCCCCCTCGTAACTGTCACCTACATAGTAAATGAGCGGCTCAGTGGTTTCAACTTGTAAGCACATTCTGTTCTGTTATAAATAAACGATCTGATGTGGCTTCAGTCTGATCCTGATGCACAGCAGCTCCTTCCTCCCATCATCCACTGCTTTCCCTCCGTCACGTAAAAAACGTTCTTGGTCCGAGAAAACCCGACCGAACACCAAGGATGTTTCCACAAAAGTTGCTCTGCAGCACACTCGTCACAGTTTGGGGTATCGATTTGAACGTTTGTATCATTCAGATTAATAAAGGAT
The DNA here is from genome assembly GCA_029853015.1 of Chelidonichthys spinosus. Lineage (NCBI taxonomy): Eukaryota > Metazoa > Chordata > Actinopteri > Perciformes > Triglidae > Chelidonichthys > Chelidonichthys spinosus. Next base: position 5,060,544 of record CM056840.1, read on the forward strand.
TTTGAAGGCCGATACCGATACAAATGTTTGTTGATTTAAAAATCCGATATTCCGATATGACGGCTGATATTTTTTTATTTATTTCAGAAACGCGTAACAAAACATTAACAGATTTCCCTCACATTAGTTATTTGTAGTTATTTATAAGTCTTCACTAAAATAATATGATAATGCAGTTTAAAAATAAACTTGTTTATTTTATTGTCACAACGGAACAGAGGAACATGTATAAAAATACAAACTTAAGATATAAAACTTAAAGTCCTTTGAACAAAAATACAAAAATAACAACAACCAAACACAAAGTAACCAGTATTAAAAGACTTGTTAAGCTTCATAAATATAACTTCCAACAAGACTGGAGACACATTCTGTTAAGTTCTATAAGGGTGTTTTGTCCGTTTTTATTTTTAAATTTTCATTTATCGGCCATTATAAATGCCGATACCGATAGTTTGGAAAATGCCTAATATCGGCCGATAATATCGGCCCGCCGATATATCTGTATATGGTGATTACAATGAACCGTTAATGAGCTTAGCGAAATTAAAGTACATTCGCTTTGCTTTGTTGAAAAAATCAAATGTTAACATGATGATGGCGCTAGATGAAGTTAACGGATCGCCAAAGCTTTTAGAAACCATCCTCTGGGGATCATGAATGTCTCAACCTTATGTATGTGCAATACATCCAATAGTTGTCCCTCAATCCAAAGTGTCAACCTCAGAGTGATCCTAAAATGTGCAAAAGTCAGGAGATCACTGACCTCAGTAGGACTGATCCTCAAAGTAGTTAGCAAGCCATCAAAAGTGGTACCAGCATTGCCATTCTTAGACCAAAAACTCCAAAGTTGTCTGATTTAGTTGCTGCGCTGCTATCTTGTTAGCTATTAATGCATCCTGTCATCAGATGTGTTGTGTTGACTGTAGATTTAGAACCGAGCTCCAACCTGGCAACCCTACAGGCCTGCTTAGAATAGATGCTGCAACAGTTTGTATGTGTTCTGAAAAGTATTTTTTCTTTTTCAAAACTACATGGTTATGAATTGGAAAACATCATAGTTTGGTCTTAAATAAACCAAACTAAATTTGTTATGCAACCCATGCAGGTGGCCTTGGTTTAGCGTAAGGTACATAAAAAATGTAGGGTAAAATAATAAGTGTTTACTTTAATTTCTACGTGGGACACACACATCGGTCTCCTGGGTGAAAGTCCTGTGTTTGTTTGACCATCCACCCAGACCTCCTCCCTACCCCGACTTTGTCACTCCTCAGATTGCATCACCTGACTTCCTTAGTGGCATCCTTTCTAAAGATTACGAGGGTTATATACGAATCAGTGCGTTACTTTTTTGTACAAACAGCAATGAGATGAACAGATCAAAGCAAAATCTGTCATTTCCATAATTTTGTTTCTACATGTGTTCATGAGATACATTTTTGGTGTTGCTGAAAGTCACATTTAATGATGACTAAGCTTAAATATCAAAATATACATTCACACAGTGCATCTCATAGTAACGTATACACAGTCAATTTGACTTTTAATACAATATGATAGAAAGAAATCGGAAAATAGCATTCAGGAATGTCATGGATGTTTCATTCAGGCTGTAGTTTGTTTCATAACTGGCTGCAAAAACTTGTTTCAAAGGTCAATTTCATTAACCGCATTAATATATTGTTCTATATTGTTATGTATGTACATGAAGGCCTGGTATAAACCTGATGGTCCTGGCTCCCTCCTCCTCCTCTTGTTGTTTTTGTTGAAATGTAGTGAGTCAGCCGTCTGTCTCACCTCTGTGTGACCTTATTAATGAGTGTTGAGCCACGAGGCTGGACCCCCTCTGAGGAGGTCACATCTGGACCCTTTATATAGAAGTACATATCTGTCTTTCTCTCTCTTCCCATCTTTTCTTCCCGCCGCCTCCCCAGATTCTGTTCACGCTTTGTTTCATTTTTGTCTTTAAATCAAATCTTTTCTCATCTTTTTTCTCCCCCCCGTTTTCCTCTTGATATGCACTCGACATATCATGTCCCTCTGTTGTCCCCTTGTGTCCTTTTCTCCTCTTCCTGTCCTCTGTCTCTGTATTTGTTTCTCTGTATCACCCACCACTCCTCTCACCTCATCTCTCCAGGCCCTCCTGTCTCCCTCTCTACCCCAAGCAGCCCCTCACCTCGGCTGGGTGTGGTGCCAAGGTCGCCCCCCTGTCTCTCCCTGCTGGGTCCGGGTCTGGGTCTTTGTGATCAGAATGTATAAGCATATAGGGAATTAGATGAAATGAGGGAACAATAGAGCAAATGTGGTGACACAAATAATCAAAAATGTCTGTTTTTTAACAATTCATTAATTGTTTAGTTCATGTCTTAAATATCTAGAAGTCGTCACATTAGAGAAGCTGGAAGCAAATCCTGTTTTTTATTTTTATGTTTTGGAATAATGAATCACCAAACTGTTTATGATTAATTTTCTATTTTTGGATGTGTGTTTTTTATCAGTGAACAGAGATTGAGAATTAAATAGAGCCAAATGTTATCAAAAGTTTAGGCAAATCGCACTCAAAGTAGACCATCAGATGCAGTCGAAAGCTCTGAAAGCCATTAAGTGAACCTTACAGTTCAGATTTTTGTTAAGGTCAAGAGTGAAATCCAGTGCTTGGTCTCTTAAAATGGATATAATATATATAAATGCTAATTCATCAGCACACATTAAACAGAACAATCTTATACTGGTTTCTGAAATACGACTTAATTTTGAGGTGATTTAAGAGCAAAACAATAGGAAATAGGTACACTGAATAACAATCAATCATTATTAAAATAATTCATACATCAAAATGAATAGATTATTTTTCTTTCAACATCATTATTTTCCGGCCCCGCCCTCCGTGATTTAGTTTTTATTGTCCCTGCTGATTGAAACTGAACCGCCACCATCTCATTCTCAGGAGTCTGAATGGATGTCATGTGTTGATTAGTGCTGCATTGTCGTCGGTGCATTAACACCGACGCACAATGCAAGCCACTGCAGAGCATTTAGTATATTATTGTTTTGAAGTGGCCGCGTATCGCACGTAAATTGTCTGTGTAATTAGATCTGACATCGTAATAATAGGTCTCATCAAGGCGAGAGGGCCGAGGGTGGAGATGTAAAATGTACACTCTGAAAGCGGCGGTTCGCCAGGGAGAACCTCGGGTTCCCAATCGGGGGGTCTCAGGGTACACGTTTAGGCTTCCTGAAGAACTGTCAGAGCTAATTAAAAGGCTAGTAAATGGAGTGTTGAGTTCTAGAGGCAGGTGGTGTTCGTGGGGTTCAAGCCCACTAGATTGAGATTTAGGTTTTTCTAAACTTCCCATCAAGAAATCCTTTATGTCCGAAACCAAAATGTTTACAATCTATTAAAACATTGTGGAAATAACGAGAGAGGGAATGACATGTTTCCTAGTTTGCGTCTGATTGATGAAATGTGGAGCAGGATCCAGTTCTGTGAGTGAGGACCAAAATTTAAACGGGACTCGGTGGAAGTGTGTATTGGAGCTGTATATATGGATAGAACAATGGCAGTGGTGAGTGCTGTAAGGATCACCAATAGATTTCAGTGTAGAGACGGCAACTATACCATACCTGACATCCCCACAATGCAATACTGGTAATTGTTGTTTTTTTATTTGGACATTTTTGCACAACATTTCTCTGGAGACTTGGTCATCAACCTGTTACTTTTCTGGTGGTCTGGGTTTACCTGTGTGTCAAACAAGTCTTCATGTAACGGATCCTTCAGCATGAAACAGGACTACGAGTCTGCAGCCATAGAAGATGGTTGCAGGATATTTCAGTTTGGACCAAAGTGGTGGACCGACTGACTGACTGAGACAGACAGACAGACAGACAGACTTTTCCACCTCTAGAGCTAATACATAGATTTACAATTAGCCAAATAAACAACACAAACTGAGAACATGCTTCACAAAATGAGTCGTCTATTCTATATAAGCCACAAGAAAACCTTCAACCATGGCGTCATGGTTAGTAGTCCTGTGTGATGGAGAAAGCATTCATGTGTTAGAGGCAACAAGTCCTCCAAGAAAATCAGTCCTGTCTCTCTCCCCGTCTGTTTCTGCCTGCTTCTATGTCTCTCTCTCTCTCTCTCTCTCTCTCTCTGTGTTTCTATGTCTCTCTCTCCCCGTCTGTTTGTCTCTCTCTGTCTCTCTCTGTCTGTCTGTTTAGTTATCTGTCTGTCTGTCTGTTTCCATGTCTCTCTCTCTGTCTGTTTCTGTGTCTGTCTCCCTGTCTGTCTGTTTCTGTCTCTCTCTCTGTCTTTTTCAAGTTCTATCTCCCTGTCTGTCTGTGTCTCTGTCTGTCTGTCTGGTTTTATGTCTCTCAGTGATTCTTTCTCTGTCTGCCTGCCTGTCTCTCTGTCTGTCTGTTTCTCTCTCTGGCTGTCTGTCATTCTCTCTGTCTGCTTGTCTGTTGGTCTCTCTGTCTGTCTTCTTTCTCCATCTTCTGTCTTCCATCCAGATGAGGCCTCTGGAGACCAAGCCTGGGTCATTCATGTTACACAGTGTGTGTGTGTGTGTGTCCTTTATCTTTCTATCACTGTATGTCTCTGCTGCTGTGTGTGTGTGTGTGTGTGTGTTTGTGTGACAGACTGTGAAATGGTGCGTAGTAGCACCTGGGCCCTTCAGTGTTGATTGATCGGCTTGGTCATGTGGAAGAGTCCCATCTGGCCAGCCACGCTACAGAGTGTGTGTGTGTGTGTGTGCGAGTGTGTGTGTGTGGCACAGAGAGAGTGCTTGTTTGTGTGTGAGAGGTGAGAGAGAGAGATGTGCAGCATGAAACAGTATGTTTATTGTGGGAGAGGGGGGGAGCGAGCTCTTCAGTTAGAACTGTGGCTCCCAGAGGCCAAAGATGAACTGTATTTTATTATCTGACACACACACACACACACACACACAAACACATACACACACACACATTTTTACATTGACTACATTTATATTGCATCCTTAAACAACACATTGTTTAGAACATACAACCATTTTCATAACTACTGTGTTTGTTTGGACAGTTTTATGCTATTTTAGACAATCCTGTGCGTCCCAATGTGGCAACAGTTAAGGGCCGGTTCTTCCCTGTTTAACTGCAGCTCATGTGTCCAAAGCCACGTCCATACAGTTACATACAGCAGAGCCCTGACCTCAACTCCATCCAACACCTTCAGGGTGACCTGGAACTAGAGCCATGAGAGTCATTATTACCCAACATCAACATTGTAAATGCTGTATTGTGAAAATCTTGTCGGAGAGAAAGGACTTCAAACAAACGCCTTTAAAAGAAACACTTGTTCTGTAGTAGTTAAAGGACCAGGCTAAGCTAGCAGGAACAACAGAAAGGATGTTTGAAATTCTCAACATTTCAGTTAAAACCATCAGGACTAAAAGACTTAATAAGAATTAAAAATGCTTTGACTGAATGGGCTACAACCAAATGATTGGGTCTAAATGTGCCAGAATTAAAGTAATCAAGTAAATAGAGCTAAATATGTTTTAGCTAAATTAACCAGACTAAAGAAGCTTAGATTAAGTTATTATTAAGACAGAGACGGGGAGAGCTGAAGGACTAAACTATCTAGACTAGATCTAAAAAGTCAAGGACAAACTACGAATGTCACTTTAAAGCTAGATCACTTCCACTGTCTCCATCAGGATATCACAAAGGCTGCATTAGTTGCAAACTTATGTAATAATATGTCAGTTGTGTTTCAGCTTGATGTGTAATGTGTTGCAGCTTTAAGGCTTTAGACAATACAAAAAAAAACAAAAATATGTGAATATTATATCATAATATGTGTGGGACTTTTATTGTGAAAGGTAAGAAGGGAAGGAGTGGATCTGTTTAAAATCTGTCTAAAGGTTGCCGTCTTGGTTTGGACTATGTGTTTCATAAACAAAGGCACAACTGAACTAGTTTGGTGACTTTATTAGTTAACGCCTTTATTTTGGTTGTGAAAACTCAGAAAAATCAATCTTGTTCCAAAATAAAATGGGTTTTTCCCATATGAACTATTTGCATTCTGTGTGAAAGTATTTTTGACAAAACAAAACCCAGCCCCCAGTGTGTTAAGGCCTTTAAGGCCTTTATGCATTTCATTACATTTGTATGGTGCCGTGGACGCCTCCGCTGACAATCTCTGTCAACTGCCTTTAATCTTTCATGGGTAGCACTGACGTCATCAAGTATGCCAGTCCATAAATGTGAGAGCTTTGAGGAAGCCACATGGATTCAGATGGGAATGTTCAGACTGGTGCCACAAATCAGATGTGTATCAGATTTAGACCCACCCCAAAAATGGTGTGAATTCAGATATATTTTGTATTTTTTTGATATTTTTACACGGAGCCTCTCATTTTAGAAGAGAATAAGTTAAACATGACTGAAAAGACAAAAAGGACAAAACAGATGCAGCGGGAAACAGAGAGAGAGAGAGAGAGAGAGAGAGAGAGAGAGAGAGAGAGAGAGAGAGAGACAGTGTGTGTTTTCTGAAACGAAGCCAACTGATAATTAATGCCTCTGACATCATGGTGCTCTAATTAAGCCTGGCATTCATTAAGCCAAGTAAGGGGGGTGTTCGTTAGTGGGTTTTTTTGGAGGGAGGATTTCTTAAGTCTTCATTGTGACTCTTCTTAGACAATAGACAAAAACAAAAAGAGACAGGTGAGGCGAGACCTGGGGCAGTGGTAGGAAATGCAACCTCTTCTGGCAGCCATATTGGATGTCCTCGTGTGAAACAGTACACCATTTCAAAGTTTTCCATACCAAAAGATCATTTAATCAGGTGATTACCACCAAAGGATCTGGGCTAAATGAGCCAGAATAAGATTGACCACTGCTATGCACTTACGGTAAAGTTGCCAGGTCAGAATGAAGAGGGATTTGGGCTTCAGGGGATCGACCCGGAGCAAGAATCAATGAGTTAGGACCCATACTAAAATACTTTTGCGTAAGAACCTTAACAGAGTTGCTGGACTCAATCTCAGTAGAAAATTAAGCTAATGGGTCTATTTAGTCAAGCTAAAATTAAAAAAGTGTTCTCTGCCCTTTAAGATCACATCCTCGGTTATATTGTGCACTTGTCATGAGTTCATCTTTTCAATGACCAAATCAAATTCCTACCAGCCTTACCTAGGTTTCAATGGGAAATTATGTCAATGTATGAAAGCTATTGGAAGCTAGGTCACTCTTCAATAAAAGAAGGTAGATTGGATTAAAAACTACAACTTAAGGGGCTACAAGGATCATGGATTAAGTTTCCTGGCTGAAGGAGTTGCACCAACAGCACAAGAGCTAAAGAAGCGATCGGTAAAAGGTAGGATTAAAGGTTAATCCCAGACTAAAGGAGGAAGAACTATTAAACTAGATCAGAAGGAGCTGGTCAGACTCAGACTGAACCAATATGGAGCCCAAGGAACTAAGGTTGAAGACCAGAGCTAAGGGTGAAAGAAGCTAATCGGGTAGATCTGAAGGTGCTATAGCTTAAGGAGTTATGGGATGACTCTAAATGTCCCGTAGGTGTGAATGTGAGTGTGAATGGTTGTCACATGTCAGCCCTGTGACGGTCTGGCGACCTGTCCAGGGTGTTCCCTACCTTCCCCCATGTCAGCAGAAGGAACAAGGGCCAGTAAATAACAATGGTAGAGGGACAAAAAGAGAAAGTGAACAAGGTGTAAAATGAAAAGTAAAGTTTGGGATCCTTGTCCATTTTTTTGATCGGAGGATTTTCTGATAGCTAATTAGACATGGAGGGCCAGCCATCGACAGCTGCATTCATCATCATAAAACGTAATAATTAATGACATTCCAACAAAGAAAAATATGCAAATGAGCTCCCCTCATTAGCATTTTCATATTCAGCTCCCATAATGCTTTTGCTGACAAGGTTGTAATTAATGAAAATTCATGTCTCTTAGCCGAGGTCTAGATTGGATCGCATTCATTCGCAATCCCCCAAATGAGGAGTAAAAAAAAAAAAAAAAACACGACGGGGATCACTGCCAAGTTTTTTAGGGAGACGAGAGGGAGGGGCGAGAGACATAGAGAGAGGCAAGATGAGTTAGACAGAGGGAGCGAGAGAGGGAAATTGAGATGGAAGAAGGCAGATGGCGAGAGATGAAAGGAAGACAGGCAGAGAGAGAGAGAGAGAGAGAGACAGATAAACTGAGGAGTAGAGAAAGAGAGAGAGATAAGGAGGAACAAAAACAGAGAGCAGTGTTGATGCCAATACTTCTAGAACAATATGCACAGTGAGATGAAAAGAGAGACACGTGAAGACGGAAATTCTGAATGGAGAAAGAGAGAGAGAGACAGAGAGACAGAGAGAGAGAGAGAGACAGCGCGGTGGGGAGAAGGAAACGTTTATGAAAACTGTGTCGAAACATTGATTGTCTGGTGCAGTATCTATCCTTGCCGCTAAAGAGAGATGATAAGCCACGCCCCTTCCGGTGTCGCCAATGGGAACTTATTTAGCAAAATATATTTCTGGTAGTCAACGGCGAGAGACAAATTATATTTTGATCATGTTAGGACTGTGCCATGAACTACACATATGACGTCTGTCGATTTAAAATGTTTTTACACGTTAAGAAAGTCGCATTTTATCATAAAACTGTATGTTACTTAAAATTGGAAAGACTAGACCCAATATGGTCACGGAAGTGACATCTCTCTAAAGTTACGATGCCTACGTGTTTCGTACCGTGATGTCCTCATATAGCTACGCGTCTCACTCGTTCTTTCTCTTCCCATCTGATAAAAGGAGTCGCTGGATAAAACACGTCAAGTAACAACGTCACATTTGTGATGGAATGTAGCCAAGTTAGCTAGCTGGCTAGCAAACCATGCTAACGGCCGTGTTAATGACAACGAGCGGTTGCACACAAAACTGAATGATACTATGACAAACCAACGACCAACTTTGTTGACTTGCAAAATTATCTTTTAAATTGACAAATACATAGAAAAAAAATATTTTTATCCAACTGTTTACTACCATATAATTTTATACCAAAATAAGTTACCAGGGGAAACATGGGAAGGGGCGGGACTTGGCCTATCTGTACCTGCTACATTGCTACAAACATAATATAATTTGGGCTTTTTGGCCCTTTCTTTGTCTTGTCAGGCTCCATAACCTCTGCCCTGCATCATTGGTGGAGATTGGCAGATAACTATAGAGTAAAAATTATGTCCTAAATATTATGCTCATCTAATCCAAGCAGGTTTTTTTTTTTTTTTTTTTTCTACTGAAGAAACAGCCGGCCAATCACAGTTTACCAGGCGGGATTATGGAATGAAGATGTCAACTTCGACATAGCCATAGCTCAATTAGTGAACAAAATGATTATTATTTTAAGAAACGGTGAAACACATGGATAAAACACGTTGTTGTATCTTCTAGGTCAGAAATAACTGACACTGACTCTTAACTGTGATGCAGTGCTCTTCCCTGCATGTGTTTGCCCACACAATAACTGTTATGTCATAGCTTTTCAAAGGAAACCCTCATGTTATTTTAACAAATTAGTGCATTTTATCAGGTGCTATTTTGTAGTTGGCCTTATTCCGTCTACCTGGTTGAATGTGTCAGTGGGTGGCATCGTCATGGTGATGCTAGAAGAAGCACGTCTTATATGCCTAACAGCCTTAATTTTCAACTCTTAAATAATGTTCCTTTTTTATTAAGCAAAGCCATGTAAGAGCTAGGAAATCTAATTGGCTTATATCATTGTGGATAGAGTGTGTATGAGAGAGAGAGACACACACACACACACACCGAGGGAGAGAGAGAGATACTCCTTGGAGGAATGCTGTTGTACACCTGTGGAAGCGACGAGTCAGAGCTTTATCACTCTGTGTGTGTGTGTGTGTGTGTGTGTGTGTGTTGTGGCTTTCTCGTGGATAATACTGACAGATAGCAGTATCTGTGGTTTGGCACCTGAACACAGCTAATAGTGATGTTTTGCTCCTCACTCTGCAGCAGCTTGTAATTGTCTTCAGCTTCTCTAATAACAATATTCAGCGACGCGGTGTCACTTTGATCCACAGCGCTGCTCCTGATGTCCTGCAGACTTTATGGTGAAAACGCCATTGTACGTATTCTCTGGATATTGAGGAGGAACTAGGTGAAGGTTTTGGCTATACTTGTAGCGACACTACCAGGCGCTTACTTTTAAACTGCAGCAAATAAACATAAAGCAAAGTTACATGTAATAAAAAATAAATAATACAGAGCAGGTTTTACAGTCAAAATGAATTAAATTGCCGTGTATTGTTGAAGAAATGGCCGTAAACCGTGTGAAAACTGACATATTGTGTTTAAATATAATAAAAATATGCACCATGATATATCATTTTACAATAAGTTGGAAAAATATCTAAAACAGTAAAAATATGTATTGAACCTTTTAATAAAATTGGACAGTGGAAGTAGTAAATCACAAATTAAAGCTCCATTTAAACGTATAAAATGCAGGGATTTTACTTAAAAATGTATGAACTCATACAAAATGAATCCCTTACAATCACCACTTGAACTAGAAGTGTGTGGAGGCGCCTCCTAATTTCCCACATGGAGCTGTAACCTCCAGCCAATAACGGCGTGCAGGTCGTCATGACACCCTTCAGTGTTTGATACCGAAGCCCAGTCTGTCAGATACAAAGCGGTCGTATCTGACAGATGAGGACGAGTCGTTACATCACCGTGTCTTCCCCTGTTCGTCTCTCTCCTCTGCTGTGTGTCTGAAGCTGGCCCTCCTCGGCTGCATTCACTGAAAACCCGGCAACGTGGCGTCTTCCCGCGGGGATTTGTAGAGATGTGGGTCTGTTCAGAAATTCGTCTGATTCACTGCTTTGGTTTCACTCATGCCGCTCGCTCTCTTTATTCAACCCTCAAATGTAACACACATATACACACCTTAAAGGCCAATCATTGTATAGTGAGCATATTGCCTGTGTACCTAGCGATTTCCTGTCAGATTGGGGTTAATCCAAATAAAAAAAAAAAAACACATAAAACATAGTTGAGGTGACACTGAGCAGTCATCGATTTGATTTCAGGAGGCGGATTAACCTTCCAATCTCCTGTCACAGTGATGGGAAAACATGATAATTACATAATCATCATTCATAAATAACAACATGGCTAATTCAAAAATCAAATCAAAGAATGAATTCAAAGTATTAATCAGAGCACTTAGTGAAGAACGCAGTGCTGTCAGAGTCATGGACCTCAAATGCTGAAGCCCTGAAGTTAAGACTTCATGAACTGGTTTAAAATGCAAAGAAAACATAAGCTCAGTGATTTGATCACTGATGATCCGCTCGCTTGTTAAAATGTACAATTATGTACCTTTGCTGTCAGTAATGACTTTGTACCTGTAATGATCCACATTTAAACACCTTAAGGCTTTTTTCTGCACCTAACAGGGTACACTTCTGACAAATAAATAAATGACACAACCATTTATCTTGCCGACAATGTCCTCTGTTCTCACTTCAGTCATCACAGTCATGCGTTGCTCCTGTTCCATCTGCTGGTCCTGAGTCATTTTACCTTTACTGTGTATTCGTAAGAGTCATTGACAGTGATCCAAGATCTGATGCTCTCATCCTGCAAGACAATCAGGAGAGTAGTCATCATGAAAGCTGACCAATCAATATCATCATTTGCAAATAGAATGTTGGTCAGCAAAACCAACAAATTCTTAAAGTTGTCCATGAGGTTGTGTATCTTCTCCAGTGGACACGAGGCAAAACGTTCACTCCACACAGCTACATCCATACTCTTTATCTCTTTATACTATTTCATCATAACTACGTGAGGTTAAAAAAAATACAAATTGTGCTTTACTTATTTTTCATCTTTATCAGTTTTGTGATGAAACACAACTTTTAATTTGAGTTGAGTACTTTTTTCTGTTTACTTTTACATTTTGTGACTCCTCCGCCGTCTACAACCGCTCACATGAGTGTTAATACACGTGTTATGTGTGTTATAAGCACTTTTGAAAACATAACATAACTTCGTAACGATACATCTTTTTTATTTTTTTTTAATTAATACATTGCTTGGAAGCGTAATGCAATCACAATATTTGACATCTTTTACTTAATAATATGATTATTATGTCAGGATTATGAGAAATGTGTTTTTTCTGAATTAACAACATCATCATGTTTTCATCCGTAAAACAAAAAAAAAATCTGTTTTATTTTTATGAATCAATGACATCATCATGTAATAATTCTGGGGAAAAGTTTTCACGTGGATCAAAACCTGCTGTTTTTCTGAGTTAATGAGATTACAACAGATTTCTCTCATCATGGGGAGAAATTAAAAAAGTTAATTTTTTTTCCGAAATCTGGGCTGAAATTTTCATTGATTTGAGAGCTCGACTTCATGGAAGCAAACATGCCCCGTTTACCAGCACTGAGAAACCAATGAATGAAGCACAGTCGTCTCTCTTTTCTCAGAATTACAGAGATGATTATCTCGTTAATTCGGAAAAACAGCAGATTTTTTTCCCCCGTGAAAACTTTTCTCATAAATTTGAAACGATAATCTGAATGGTTGCATTAAAAACAGGCTAATTGCATAAATAGTTCTCCGCCACAGAAGACACCTACTGTGGATTTTAATGTTTGTGAAGCTGCATGTTTGAACTGAAACATGAAAAGTCTCTTTCATGTTTCATTTTAAGGTGCTCTATGGATGAACTAATGGAGATATGAAAACACAAACAGCTGCAGGACAGTTGTGTTTAAATTCACCAGATGAGAGAGGAGAGTGCAGATTAATCCATAGGAAGAATAAAACTACAGATTAGATGGTTTTGTTCAGGTTAAAGCAGGATAATCTCTGTAAAGTGCCGTCTGTATCATCAACCTCCTTGTGATGCCTGTTTAAAGTTAATATATTTTAATAGTCCAAAAATACATTTAGTAAGCTGCCGAAACTAATGCTTTACTAACAACCACTAAATACAGTATCTTCTCACACAATTTGAATTGTTCACATGGATTTAAAATGTGGTGCCGACTGTAAAACACTGACAGACTTGATCCTGTAAATGTCTGATCTAAAGCTAAACGTCATCTAAAATATGCAATCGGAGCTTTAGACTCTTGAAATGTTTTTGTGTGTTTGAGTTGATGAATCCTGAAAAAAAAAAAAAAAAACGAAATATTTTAACATAGTTTCTGTTGGAAAAATAAATTAAATAAAAAAGCACAGTGTCGAACATGGAGCCACACAAAGCAGGCAGAGGAGTCGACTCTGCAACGATACTGGAATACTGATATGTCCTGTGTGTGTGTGTGTGTGTGTGTGTGTGTGTGTGTGTGTGGGTGTGAAGTGTTGGCACGAGATAGCAGTTGCCCCCTGGGCTTTGCCAACGTGGCACTGCCCCCTCTGCAGCAGCATGGCACAGTCTCTGTCTTTGTTGTGGAACTGGCTGTGTGTGTGTGTGTGTGTGTGTGTGTGTGTGTGTGTGTGTGTGTGTGTGTGCGCGCCCTGGAAAGAGAGGTATCCAAAAACAACCAACAGAGGAATGAAAAAAAATGTGAAAATGTTGAAACAAACCAGTCGTTTGTTCAGATGAACTCGACATTTGGATGTTGAAAAGTGAAAACATGATGCGTCCTGTTTTGTTTGCTTGTGTGTGTGTGTGTGTGTGTGTGTGTGTGTGTGTGTGTTTAATACTGGTGGTGTTGGTCACTTGTTTGGGACGTAGAATTTTGACTCCCACAAACATTGAATATTAGCGAGTGATGTAATGAGTGATAGTCTCTCTTCGTCTTTATAGCATTTGCTTGCCTTCTTTCATCTTCCTCCCTCCTTTCCTCCCTCCCTCCCTTCTCTCCTCCTATTTTCTCCTTCCTTCCCTCTGACTTTACTCTCGTCTCTTCATCCTCTCTTCCATCTTTTATTCCTTCTCTCATTTGTTCTTCATGCTTCTTCTTCCTCCCTTCATTTCATTCCTCCATCCTCTTTTTTTTAACCCTGCTCTTTTCCCCACATTACTTCCCTCCTTTCCTCACTCCAGCGATCCTTCCTTCCTTATATAAATATATATAAACCTTCCACCTTGCTATTGTGCCTTTGACACTGGCTCCCTGCCACCTGGAGGGGGCACTGCTCTGCAGCTGACCTTTGACCTCTAGCCTTGACATAACTGTTCAGAGGATATAAGAAAGAAAAAACAATGACACAATACATATAAGTATGAAGAAATGCATGTACATTGAAATGAATGGATGTAAATGTCCTCTGATGTTTTGGAGCAGACCACAGACCTTAGGTTGTTTCTGTGTATTATCTGACACGTGACTAAAGACTACAACTCCCATTACTGTAACATGCTTAATCTGCCTATGCACTCTACTTTGTCAGGTTTTTATTGGCTGGCGCATGTCTTTGTCAAGTGCCAAATAATTACATTTATTTTATTTTCAATTGTTAAATCAGAATCGCATTAATACTGTTAACACAGTAACCTCATTCTATATGTTACTGTGTGTGTGTGTGTGTGTGTGTGTGTAGAGGTGCCCTCTTTGCGGTTTTGTCTAAACTGAATGTGTCTGTTTTGTCTGAACAGATGTTTCCTGTGGCAAGCTTTTAGGTAACAGCCTCACCAACACTGTGTGTGTGTGTGTGTGTGTGTGTGTGTGTGCAGACAAGCAAAACCATGGGATAGAATAATTCCAACACTAATGTTGTTTAAATGATTTTTCTAGGGTAAAATATAATTTAATATAATAAAATTGTCCATTGACAGTGTTTATTTTGCGATTTTTCATACATGACAAAATGTTGAAAAACCTTTAAAAACGATTTAAAACTAACGTTACTCACGGTTCATTTTAAACATATAATGTGAAGCTTGTCAGAGATCGTTTACTCGCCCAATAGCAAACTTACTTGTGTGAGAAAGGATAATTTCGGCCTAATAAAAACAAAAAATAAATAAAAAAATCTAAACAAATTTGAACAATTGGACAACAAAGAAAGTCAAAAATTCTATATGTTATCCGTTTGACTTTGCTATTGTCGTATGTAGTGATTATTTGCATAAAACTAAAAAATTGTAAATTGTATTTTTATTTAAATATTTGCTTTAACTAAACTTTTTTGGGGGCATTCATTTTTATTATATATCATAAGCTGTTTTGGGCTATTGTTTGGAAGTTAAGGTCATACATGTCTAGTTTGTATGTTGGTGTGAAAACATCTCTTCTGAACGACTGTATTGATTCAAGTTTCTTGCCAAAAACTAAATTTGACAAGAATACAGTTCAAGACATCACGATAACAATGAGTCGATTTTGAATGCACTACAATGTAACTGTAGCTGTTAGCTCTATCAACAGTCAGTTTATTTATGGAGAATAGTTTTTAGTGCTGTTTCCATTCCGGCTGATGCAATCCCAATTCATGCATTGGATAGATGTATGGATGAAAATACTTTATTTATCCCAATCTAGGAAATATTTTTTTCCACAGCAGCCAGTTATGCAAAACAACAGTAAATATACATTGAATGGATGACTGTTTTTCTTTTATTTTGTGTTTTTTTTCTCCCTGTTTTTCTCATGTAGCAAATGGGCTACAGCTGCAGTTTGTTATTGTTATCGAATGTTAACATTTTTCAAGGCATGGTATGTAAGTTAGTATCGTGACGACACTTATAGTGATACTGTAAATATAACAATGCTGTGATTTTAGGCTGGAGCTTTTGGCTTCGGTTAGCGGACGGCTAAACTATTAGCAACATTTTTTCTCTTCGCTGTTATTTACATGTTTTAGGTTGACCTCTTTTTAACCTCTCTTATAAATAAATCCAACTTCCTTGACATGTTTTAGCCAGTGTTGCAATACCAACTGCACACTTTCACCGACGGAACAAAATGTGCATCTGCGTTTGTAAAACAGCCAATAGGAGCACCCTGTCTCTGAAGTGACCTGTGATTGGCCAAAGTCTCCTGTCATAGACACATTTCTTTTAGAGCCAGAAGGAGGTGCAGAAGTCTAATTTTGTCCCACAACACTTAAAAGCACAATATGGCTATGGTTATTATGACATTTCTGCCCAATAATACCAAGAAGAACTTCATACCCCAGCTGTAACAGTTGCCATTTTAATGGAGATATTTAAGTTGTAACGAAAACAGAAACCATGCATTAATACAAATATAATGAATACGTTTTCTGACATACATGTAAGACCGAGACCAGCCATATACATTTAACAGAAAATAAAAATGCAGGACATTTTTTTTTAGTGGCTAGTGAAATCATGTCTGGGGGTCGGCGGCAGACGGAATATCAAGATGCTTGGATTGAGGCGGAACCTGAAGACACAGTGAAGTGGAACGGCTTTAAAAATGGAAAATGTGTCAAAAAAGCCCAAATAAAGGATATAAAGTAGAAACACACACATTTGTTCATCATAAAATCAATCCACCCGCTTGCTGTTCTGCAGATTATTACTTAAACAGAACACCGAGCTAAATAAAACAAAACAAAACACAGTAATTGAAATGCGCTCCATCTTTCCTCCCTTTCTTTCTTCTTTTCCTCTCTTTTCTCATTCGTTAAGCTCTCCCTCGTCCTCACCCGCTCAGCTTCTCTCTCTAGTTTACTTCAGTCTCTCTCTCCCTCTCTCTCTGTACCATATGGTGCACCATGGTACATTTAGCTTGTCAGTGATAATGGATGGCCATGGAAGCCCAGTTTTGCTTTAAGCGCTAGCTTGCTGCTCGCCATCTCAGTGTGTGTGTGTGTGTGTGTGTGTGTGTGTGTGTGTGTGTGTTGGATGATGGCTGCTGATGCTCTCGGCTGTGGGATGAGGGATCATGAAGCAAAATCAGCCCTAACATGCACCCAACACACAAACGCACACTGAGCCTTGTGACGCTTCGGTCACTTCCGGGCAGTTCCATTCATGCCGTCTGATTGGTCGATAAAAGGAGGCTGATTGTGAATCTGATTTTACATTCTGCACGGCGGATACACAACAATCTCTTTGGCTGAATTCAGCTTCGGCTCTTCCGTTTTGTTGTGTTTTTGAGGAAGTGCCGCGTAACAGCAAGGCATCGAGGCGACCAATGACACGAGTGGACTGTCCGTAACGTGGATACATGCGTGAAGCGACAGTGACAGATGCAGCCGGACCCGTTTCCTGGCATAAAATAGCTTGTTGCTGCTGAGAGATGAGTGTGGAGAGTCAAGCCGTCAAGTTTTACTGAGAACTCACAGACGGCCGACGTTCTGCAGATATTTGGTCTTTAGTCAAATCTTTTAGGTTAGATGTAAAAAAAAAAATGACTTTCCTACTTTCTGCTCAGCAGCAAACAGCAGACAGACATGGTTATATACTAGCTGGTGAACATAGTGGAGCTGTTTAGCAGTTAAAGAGACAAATATTTTCTTTAGGAGTTGGTGGAGACCAAAGATGGAGCTAAAAGAGAGAGAATCCTTGACTTACATTCGTCAGGTGGACAGAAACTTCAGATGAAGGACGTTGCTCTGTAACCGCTGGATAAACATAAGTAAACGCTTTGCATTTGCCATATATATCTAATGAAAATGTCAGAGCTGTGTTCATCTTTTTCCACAACTCCCCAAAAATGAGTTCCTGCAGGTTTAATTGATTTGTTTCAAACATCCATTAAATCTATTCACTTTCAAACATTTGACCAGTTGCTGGCATGACTTTCCACTCTGAGATAATCAATATAACTCACAGTGGAGAGCTCAAAGAAAAGGTAGTGGACTAGAGGATTTCAGGTCCGACTCCAGAAGGAACCCCAAAGAAGAAATTCTGCCTGTTATCCTCATCTTAAATTCATTTTGTTATTTCTTGAACCAAAATCCATATTTTTGATTCAAACCCTGTTCAACTGCTTATCAGTTTGTTCCCCGTCTGTCCCTGAGTTATTGATCTCTAATATATTAGGAGTTTAAAGCCTGATGAGCAGGTTGCGATGCTGATTTGTAAACCCCCTCCTCCCTGCCGGCCAATCAGTGAACAGATCTTCCCTCAGCACCAACCCCTCGGTTATCCCTGGCACCGTCTCCCATCATCGTCACAATCATTATCAGGAACTGATCTCCAAGACAAAAAGAGCAGAATGCATGAACAGGATGTCTCCTCTTCCTCCTCTCGTCCTCATCCTTCCTGCGTCTCTTTGAGAAGCGAAGTGAATGGAAAGCGGGAACAAAGACACAAGACAAGAGACGGTGATTGTATGTTAATATGCTGATGATTCTTCTGGGTTTTTCTTCAAGCTGTATCGAGGTTTTGAGTCATGCTTGTGCGAACAGAGTGATGCAGAAACACATTAGTAACACAAGATGATGGAAATCTGTAAACGGATACTACAACATGAGGGTTGAGACTAAAATTAAAAGTTTCTTATGCTCTTGGCTTATTTTTCTTCTTTATTATAATGTAGAAACCTGGCCAACAGCACATGTTGTGAACATCATAATACCCATGAGGAAATTCTATACTGGGATGTTTGGGAGTACTGGGACTGTTGATGGCATTTGACTCCAACATACAGCAACAACGTCATCTGCATCACTGCACAGGAACACACTGTTTATTCAGTGTTATTAATATTATTCAACTAAGGGAACATGCATTTGTGGACAGCCAATAGGAGCGCCCTCTCTGTCTGAAATCAACTGCGATTGGCCTCCAGTCTAGTATTTCCTTCATTCAACCTGATTTAGAACTTATTTTTAGAAGGAGGAAGTTGTCAAGATCATCAGGCCTATTTATCAAGGACAGAAAGGGGAAGCACATTCCTTCAAGTAAAGGTATTATTAAAGGGCTGATGACACCAGATCGATGTCCTGCGAAATTAAAAATGATTAGGTTCTAGAAGCTTGGTGATGTAGTGACTATTAGCAGAAGCTACTGTAGCTGGTCATAATAAGTCCCGGTTTTCTCTCTAATCTCCTGTTTACTAGCATTCTGTCCACCATTGTACACCATTTTTTTCAATAAGAAAGTTATTAAAGCGAGAAAAGCAGGCTCACCGTTGATAAACTCACTAGCTTCGTTAGTTTAGCTGGTTGCTAATGGGCCAAAAGTCCACATAGTTTATACAAACTACTGCCGTGTCTGGACATTTGGAGAATGCTTGGGTCCTGGTAGTGCTGCTTTCAGCGTTGTCATCCCTCGTTGACTCCAGAAAGTGAAGAAGAATTTCCTTCTTACACTTTCTGACTCTAATACATTTTATAATGCAGCTTGACCAACACTCCAAAGCTTCTGTAACACTCTAAGTTCCCCTCAAGAGCCACATCACAACATGCATAGTGTCTTTTCAAAATAAACTTCCTTCTTCACAGGAAGTAAGGTTAAGGCAACGAAACTACTTAGTTGGCGTTAACCTCACTAACGACCGTCGTGTTAGTAACAACTAGGGCTGGGTTCAAATAATTGATTTCTGATTTCTGATTAAAATCAATCTTAATTTGAATGTTCCGATATTGATTTATAAACTCCCAGGATCGATCTTTTAATATGCCTTTTCCCATGGATTGGTGAAGTCTCGCCGTTAGTCTCGCGTGGCCATCCTTTGGTTTTTCGCACAATGAGATCTGGCCACGTGAGAGACTAGTATTGCGTGGCTCGCGAGCCTCAATGGTAAAATCATAGTAGGACCCTATAAGTGTTATTAACGTCATACCGCTTCATCCAGTATCTGTTCTGTCTGTTTTCACACACACGTACACACACACATCGTTATTATAACTTTTCTTTGAGTTTTCTCAACATAAGAATGACTCGGCCCGCAAGACATGTGTATTGTCTCTGAATGACAAGGAATTTGAATTATTAGAATGGAAGTCGTAGAATGTTTCTTCACTATATGTCTTCATTTTGATTAATAAACCACATGATTAGACACCATTTGATGAAAATAATAAAATAAAACGGAATTCATAGGTCCCTAAATAATAGCTGGATACATTACATATACTGTATGTTAAGTGGGATGACAAATAAGTAAGCAGATATACTTAGCTTTTGGTATTTTGCAGTTGCAGCCCATTAATTACTGTGTGAGATGAACTGGTGACCTCCTTGACAACTTTCCACAAGTCTCATAGTATTTAAAATCGCTGTGTATTGATTTAGTGTTTAGTGATGATGAAGACTCCAAACTGCAAGCTCATTAAATCTTGTGTAGTGTGTCATAGTGGAGGACAAAAACAAATAAATACCATAAAGTTGTGAAAGATGGTGAGCTATGATTGGTCAGGGTCCAACACAGTCATTGTTTCTTTTGGCTAAGAAACAACAGGGTGACTATCTACAAAGCAACAATATTGATTCATCTGATCCCATATTGTCTGTAATATCTGTGTAAAAAAAAAAAAAATCCTTGCCCTTGGGATGAGTCTAAGGGGCCGTTTACAACAACATTTTCAACATTGTACACAAAAGTATTTTAACGTCCTGACCATTACCACGACAACAGTGTTTTTGGGGGGGTGCAAAAAAATCTTTTTAATACGCAACTCAAGCCTGCCGTTCAAACTAGCAAAGCTGGTCCCCGAGGAGACGGTGACGTCCCGGCTCCACTTCACACACGTGCATTACGTTTGCAGTCATATAGCCATGCATGATCAGAAGACAACATAGTGCTGAGGAAACTAAGCTTTATTATTCACTGCCACCTACTGGCCTGGCAGTCGTACTACAACGATTTAGGTTCGTTTTTGCGGATCGTTTTCAAAACAATTGTTGTCTAAATGCGAAACTTTTCAAAAATATATTTTTAGCGACCGTTGTCATGTAAACGTTGACTAAATGTCACCGTCAAGCAAATGGCGGCCATGTTTTAACTATTGCTAGTTTGTCAGTTTAACTGTGATTTTGATATGAACGAAATTGAGGAAATTGTGATTTTAAGAATTCAAAGTGGTGGGTACAAACATCTTATTGCATCTGAGCTGAATCAATAATAAATTGCAGCTGAATTGAGTTGTATCATCTCAGCTGTGACGATATGTATCATATACAGTATGTCGTGGTACTGAAGTCAGACATCACTGAGATTCTCTCCTCTTCACTCCTCTCCTCTCCTCGTTCCCTGCAGCTGTGTTCTCCTTTCTCGCTCCAGCTGTTGCCAACCAATCACCTGCTCCCCTGCCACACACACACACACACACACACACACACACACACACAGTATAATTATAGGAGACCGGGTGCTGGCCGGAGATCCATTTGAACACTCGTAATAACCAAACAGGTTTGCATGGAGAACCCGAAGAGAGGCGATCGATCATGAACAGTTGATCGCTAGATTTATCAATTTATTTTTCTTTCATTTTGATATATCTTTCTGCTCAATTAGTTCAGATTAATTAAGATGATAAAACAAGGCCTCAGCTGCTAGATACGATGAATAAAAATAGCACGCGATTATTCGACAGAACACTAATCTACTACAATTTCAATAATCGTCATTCATCAGAAAACCGCCACACAGTCTCTGGTTCCACTCCTCAAATGTGAGAATTTTCAGATGAACTGATGGGAAATTTTGACTGTTTTGTTTTATAGGAAAATGATTGAAAATAAGGGAAAGAAGAACAGTTGGTGTAATCAGTGCCTGTTTGCAGGAACTAAATTAATAATTACAATAAACAAAGAAATAGCATGAAAAATGCATCAGCTTGAAAAGAGTTTGCACTGCGTTTCTCATCAGTCGTCCTTCACACACTGACCTCCATGAAGGAGGAGGACCGGCGTGAGGAGCCAACGACTCAGAAATAAAGACTGAACTGAGGGAAGGGGAGCAGGGTGTAAGAAAAAACCTAAAGCAGCCAGGCTGCCAGAGTGGCCCACAAAGTTTCCTCGCATATCACCACCTTAATGCCCCGACCGTTGGTTGGTTTCCATGGCAGCAGACGGGGTAAAGTGGTAGATTTTCCCTTTTTTTTCCCACGCTTCCAGGGCGATGCCATGTGAATGCAGCGGGCAGAGTCTCTGCTGGCACACGCTGAATGGGAATGGAGCTGACAAAGACCTGAAAAACCGTGCTGTTAGTGTTAAACTGCCCCAAATCTGCCAGGGTGACCGGTTCAGATCCCGCTCTATCTCAGCACATGGCGGTGACACTGCCAGGTGTGTCAGTTGGCATTTAAGAAAATATAACAACAGTCTGTCCAAGAAGGTGCTCTGGTTGTTATAAAAATGTTTGTTTCAGCTCTTGTTTTGCATGCTGGGCTTAAAAAAAACTGTTCCAACTGCTTCCACGATTCTGAATCTTCGCTTTACTGGAATTCAAATACGGCTGCTGTTGCTTTTCCACCCTGCGTAGCATTCAAGAATTCACCAGGCCCATTCAAGGTACTGGTAACCCGAGTTGTTCAGGTCCTGACCAATGAGCTACCCTGACCTTAATCACTCAAGGTCAATGCCGAACTTTGACCAAAGGCACTGATTTCCACCAGCTACACAGGATGAATCTTGCCGTGAAAAGTAGTGTCATTCATAATAGAGAGCTGCAGGAATTAGTCCTGGAACCAGGACATGCATTTTGGCATGTCTTGCTCCATAGTCTCAAAGTCAATGTTTTCTTTTTATGGTTTTCATTAGGTTTTAAGTTTGGATTTGGTCCTAGCATTTCACGGTTGTAGCATTATCTGAAAATGAACCATTAGGCTACATAGAAAGACATCAATGAAGCAAACAATTTAGTGAAAAGTAAATTATAGTTCAGTCTGATTATCATGCTAAAGTTACATGGTTATGTGGTTTATATGAAATAAAGCTGGTTGATCGTTGATTGACGCCACACAGCTGCTAGCTAACGTTAGCAAACTACTGGAGGCTTTCAGCTAGACTTTGACTCGTAGTTTCAGAAATATAGAACTTGTGTCTAAACTAGTAGGGTTTTTGTCTTTTTACATTTGTCATTAAGTTAAACCAGTTGAAATTTCTGTGTCACCTCTTTGTAATTAGCTAAATTGTTTTATTAACGTATAAATGCCAGCTGTTGTGGTTTCGAAGCCATTTTGCAATTTTTTTTTGGCTTTCAGAAAAATGAACACTATCTCTTGGTGATACAATGGCAGGCTGACATATAAACAATATAATAACGTTGTTATAACAGTCTGAACAACATGATACGGACATTGCGTTGATCATAAATGGACGGAATGTCTGGTTTTGTGAAATAAATAGCCTATTTTTTAAAATCATATGTGGAGGTTCGAAGATTTTAGGTATAATTGAGATGTTCTTCTTTTTCTACATTATCTTTCTTTCCCTTTCATCAGTGCCAACTTTATGCTATATTCTTGTTTTTGAGCCTCTGAGCTGGAGATGTTTGCTTCCCGTTTTCATTTCTGACCTGTGATTTATGAATTTCTATAAAGCCTAATGGAGCCTCCAGTCTTTTAGTTGTTATAGCTGATAAGGGTATTGATTGTCTTTATGCCTAATTTGTTAAAGAAAGCAGGTGACTGTCATCTCCGGGTTTCCACGTAGGCGCTCAGATCTCTCCTCCCTCGGCCGTCCCCGT
This sequence comes from Chelidonichthys spinosus, assembly GCA_029853015.1. NCBI lineage: Eukaryota > Metazoa > Chordata > Actinopteri > Perciformes > Triglidae > Chelidonichthys > Chelidonichthys spinosus. Next base: position 5,084,154 of record CM056840.1, read on the forward strand.
CTTTTTTCCTGCTGTCCGTCTGTTTCCACCCTCGTCTCGTCCCCGTCGCCGTGTGATGTCAGGTGGGGCGTGCCCCGCTGTGATGAAGGCACTCTGATCACCGGCTCCTGAGCCGTGTGTGGGAGCAGATATGTCATTATGCTGCAGCCAGGTGGTCGCGGCCAAATCACACAGAGCGCATCAGCGATGTGATGCGGCTCCCAGATCTACAGCTACAGCTCTCATATTACAGCCGTCCAGGTGTTCAGACGCCGCCGCATTTGTCTAAATACGAGTATGAAGCTGGAGGTCTGGATGGAGGAGGAGGAGGACGAATAGGTCTGTGGTTGATGGCAGGGGAGAGACAATGGGGGAGGAAGAGGAAAATGTGTAGGAAAGTGAGAAACTCATTCATGGGTCCAAGGGAGCAAGTGACATAAGAAAAGGCCACTTCAAAAACCAATGAATACAATGTGAAAACTTGCTTTGATAACTTGAAATACAATATATATTTTGGGCTTTTAATATAAAAAGAGATGCTGAAATTAGCTGGAATACGACGCTTTCAGGACTATTAGTAAGGTTGTCATAATAGGCCCATAATCCTAAAAAATAGTTTTATTCATAATATATAATGTAACAAAATGCATTAAGACCAAGTCGCTAAATATCATCGTAATGATTTGTGTAAGTTGATTGTGTCTATATATGAAGTTTTGTGAGACTTGTTTTGACTATAATCAGTCAAAAATACTTGAAGTTGGTGCATTTTTGGCGATGTGCAGAGGAAGTGATGTAGTATATCAAGTGACTGTTATTGAAAATAACAAGTGTTAAATACAGTTCACTAAGGGTTGGTCCAACAAACACAGCACTTTCACCCAAGGTAAAATCAAAATAATCAATACTTCTTCATAATGTTGTTACCTTACATTATGTATGAAAGTCCACTAAGGGCGGTTGGTGTTTATTTATGGTACTTTAGTTCTTACACATACCGTGATTTGTCTCTTCTGACCTTAACCAGGTAGTTTTATTGTCTAAACCAATCGTTTCACAATGTTTACCACATGGCATTGTGCTTTTCTGCAAATGTGATTTAATCATCACTTGAAACATGTTTATGATTCAGAAATTCATTCAACGTATCCTGTAATCCTGTATCCTGGACTTATTTCCAGCACCTTAAATGTGGAAAACCTGAACCAGACATTCTCAAAAAAAACAAACAAAAAAAGATTATCATATCATATCAGTAAAAAAAGCAGGGTTATCACTTTTGTGTCTGTAGGAAGAAACTAAATGGATCTAACATAAAAAGTACAAGTAAAATAATGAGTCAAGAAGAAAGAAAGAGAAATATTAACAAAGGAATTGAAAAGGAAATTGTAGCAAAGGAGTAGAGGATGAGAAAAGAATGGAGGCGAAGAAGAGGAGAGAAGCGATCAGAGATAGAGAGCCATGACAGTGACAGGAGTGTGATTCTGAACCACAGGATCCTTTGACCTTTGACCTGTCCAATCTGACAGCACCTGACCCATCATCCATCTCTCTGGGGTCGCCCCCCTTCCTCCCCCTCCTCTCCTCCCACACACAGGGGAGGTTGGACGAGGCAGGGAAAACACACGTTCGCTCCCATCTGCTGCTCTACAGACCAGAATCACTGGACAGCATTAGGACTCTGGCAGTTTAGTTCATCTTGTGCATGTGAAGCTCCTTCTACTATTTACCTTGAAACTATCAAATTGAACTGTACAGATTGCAGCTTTGGTAAAAAAAAACATAATAATAATTGTTGTTTGCTTGTTCATCAAAATCAAAATGTTTGACTTAAATTGACCTAAATACACAATCTGTGTAATTGGCTAAATGCTATTCCTTCTCTCAGAGTCATGAATCACAGAAATACTCCTAAATTCGGTGGACTCCTTCTCTGGGGACGGCAATGTTTATAGTCTATCACACATCAATGCCCCTAAATCCACTCAGAGATCCTAAAAACAACGCCACTTGTTCTATCAGAACCAGCCTGAGAATCATTTCAATGTTTTCTTCTGTCTTTTTAAATAATACAGTAGGAGGACACAGCCTTCACGGTCTACTTCTGCAGGGTCTTCTGAGGAGCACAAAGCCTGAACCGAGTGGTCTCTAAAGAGAGACTGTCTGGTCCACTGAAGATTTCCTGATACCTTTGCTTCTTTGCCTGCTAAGAAAGAGCATAGGAAACATACTAACATCATATGATTAAAATAGAGCGATCATATTTGATTGGACTAATTTACATTCTGATGGAGGATATGCTTCGTCATATATTTCAGGCTGACCATGAATCTGGGGATGAGTTGATGGATCCGTCAGTTGGATCCTCTGAATCAGGAAAGCTGGTGATAGCTGTCTGTTTCAAAGGTCTGACCATATGTTAATGGTATATTTTTCTAAAAATGTATGGACTCATTATACAGTAATCCCTCTCATTCTGACATCTCGGTCCAGAATGTGATGCTGCAGGTGGTACAGGGGGCTGTTTCCTGGCAACCGCGGTCAGGGGGCGTCGGCTTCCTGTGTTGTTGAGGAGGTGGCACTCACTTTGAATGTTGTGTTCACAAACAGTCACTTAGCATAGTTAGCCTTTAGCATATACAGCACAGGCTAAACGCTGTGACTCGTGGTGAAGCCCACATACAGCTGTCACTATCTCCATGGCAACATGATCAGAGTTGGATACGCTTTTTTGATCGGATGCTTTTCCCGAATCTATCATACTGGTGCTAATTCCTCGTGGTTACCGAGCCTACCTTTAAAACTGTCCTAGAATATGTGGAGTATATTGTGAGCAGCCAATCCTGAAAATAACCATTTATTTCTTCCCTGACTGAGACGTGTGGATGATGCTGTAAATAAATAGACAAACACAAAAACCTTCAAAAGGTTAAAACAAACTTTGTCTATAACTCACATGACCACGGCTGATATTTTAAGCATATGCTTGTGTTAAGTCAAGTATTTATTTATAAATGCTAAAATATGAGTTAGTTTCCCGGCCTGTGTCACATGAAAACCGGCTGTGCTGCAGTCAGACAGTGTCAGAGGCAACGCTGTGCCGTGTAGCCCTCACCGCTCATTGTGCAGCACTTTAATACGTCCATATTGTGCCGCTAATTCAAAATTTCACACCTTTTCTGTCGTCGCTACCTCTCCCTTTTGTCTCCCCGCGTCGTTCGCCCCCCAAAACCCGAAGACAACAGGGAACGTGTTAAATCCACCTCTAAGAACCTTTCTAATTCAACATTAGCAGTCGTCATCTGCGTGCCGAACAATACCCAAACACAATTTAGAGCCACGACTGGAGCATCCTGCCTTTGTTTGCTCCGCAGCTAAATATTCTTCCGTCAATAATGGACTCCAAACACAGAATCAGGCTTTTTAGTTTTTAGGTAATCTTGAATGTTTTACAGGATTTTTTTTTTCTTTCTTTCTTTCTTTCTTTTTGCTGTGTTTTATTGTCTGGGGAGCATAATTGGAGTATGGCGTTCCCTTCATTTGTTTTAGGTTTTAGGAGGAACATGGGCTCAGTGCCTCGTGGATGTAACTCCAGATTCTATTGTGTCCGAGGGTTTTTTGTGAAAGTGTTGCCCAAAATCCTCCAGACAAAGACGGCAGATATGGCGGGGAAAATATAAACCCTGGAAAGACTCAAATCCTCCGAAATTCTCATTCGGCGACACTCATGAAAAGAAGGACAGGGGGGGGGTTAAACTGGAGCAAGGTGAAAAACATGTCAACGTGGCAGCCTATCCAAACCTCCTGCAGTGTTTCAGGTGCCATGCCCCCCCACCCCCACCCCCTCCATCAGATCAGAGCAAAATACAACACATTGATAAAATTCGTGCACGGGTGTGAACGTTGCCAAATCGAGTCAGACCCCGACCAATGTAAACGCCATGCCGCGGAGCGAGAGAAGAGAAGGAGATGGAGGGATGGAGGAGGGAGAGAAGATTTGGGGCTCTAATGCCAGCCTTATGCGTCTTTTAGTCGTTTCCGCCGTCGGGGCTTGGCACCGGCACGCCGCTGTCAGCCAGCCAACAAAAATCTGCAGTGCCTGCCGCATTTCAGCAGCCCTGTTTTGTCTGAGACCAACACACACACACACAAAAACACACACACGGCGACACGCTCGCGGGCCGTACACACTCGGTAGTGCGAATCTGCGACGCTTTTGCTTCACGAAACCGAAGCCTCATGAAAAAAAATGTAGACATTGACGTCCAATGAAATTCTTCAAATCAGAGGAACATTTTTTTTTTCTTTGTAAATCGAAAACAACGCTTTTTAAAATTGTGCTCAATAAAAATGTTGCTCGCAGTGCTTCTATCAAGCCACGCTGCTCTAGAATCTGAATTTGAAATCTAGTGTCCCTGCTGTTTGGAGGGTTCGGCCCTGTTTGTCACCTCGCTGTTGTTTGTGTTGTTTATCTATTGATTCCAGGGTGGAGGAGGGGTGAACACGGGTGATGGGGGGGTTGTATAATGAAGGCTCTTTGGTAACGAGGGAGTGATGGTGGGGGGACAAGTGTCATGGCTGCTGCTGAATTATAATCCATCTGCCTCAAAAATCACACGGACAAACCAACTCTTTCCGACGCAAATATAGGAATATATATATATATCTATATATATATATATCTTCTAGGAAAATATACTGATCTTTGTGAATTGAGTTTTATTTGCTCCATCACTCATGATCTGATACAGAACATGACAAGAGTTAAAGTTCTCTTCTTAGAACCTCTCAAAGATCCATCGCCACCAAACTGAAACAAGCGTTGGATCATAAAGGGTCGATGTTTTGGAGATGAATGGAGTCTCTGACTGTTTCCCAGTGGATTGCATACTACTAGTCTACAGTGTGTACTACAGGATGATTGTCATTGTTTCTGGAGTTAGGAGAAACCAATGGCTGTATGTCTATAGGTAGCGAGCTTTTCTCTATAAATAAGGTTGACTTCACTGTTAAAACAGGAAATGATTGAGTACAGATGCTGACCTCCTATTGGATGACAGAGCGAGAGCAAAATGTCTTCCCAAAGATGAACAATCATACTGTATATTTATCCTGTTCCAGATAAGTTGCTACTCCAGTCCCTTCCATTCATGTGGCGGGGCAACCCCATAGAAAAAATGTCTTTATTTATTTATCTTAAATCATTTTTTCATTTGTTTTAGTTTAGCAGCCAACAAAATAGATAATAAGATAGAAGTGTAAAGATGTTCTGGTGTGTTTTTTTTTTTTTTTGCAGATGTTGTTTTTTGGATTCTGTGAGAAGAAAGAAACTCTTTGGTTCAGCTGTTTGTAAAGTCTCAAAATTGTACTTATTCTGTGACCGTTTTGATTCACAAAATCAGATCAAAAACAGCACAGTCATTGAAAGGCATTGCAAATGAAGTATATTAAACAAGTAAAACAAGTATATTATAAACTGTAGGTACCCTGAATATTAAAGTTGAAATATATATAAGTGTATGTATAAATCAAAACACTTTGATAAAGGAGATTTTAGATTTGACAAAACGACATTTGAGAAAAGCCAACGACAGGTGTCTCAAACACGGCTTGCTGCCGTCCACAGAAGACATTTCTTAGCTCCTTTGCGTCAACGCTGTAACCAAAATCACTGCTTCTTGCTAAAGGCTGAGTGGGATTTTCCATTTGGAAAAACCCGCAAAAAGAACGCAGATGGAGTCGACCTTTAAAAGATGAACGCCAGGTGTTGGATACTAAAAAACTAAATACTTCTTTTATTGCAGAAAACAAGAGGAAACGTGTTGTGAGATTCGGAGAAACCGATCCAGAACAATGTTCCTGTTAGATCAAATGATCAGATGTACCATCTGTGTCTGTTATTTCCAATATCTCAACTTATTCACAAACATCGATACTTAACAAATATCTTACAAATAAACAGAGAAATCAATTTGAAGGGGAGTTAGTAAGTAATTTAAAGAGATTTTTTACATGCTGAAGTAAATTAATAACCTGATGTACATAGTCAAACTATAAAAAAAAAAAAAATCCCAATTTAAATCCGAGTTGTGGTCCAATCAGCAGTCTGAACTGCTCTGATATGGCTGAAGGTAGAAGGCGACAGATGTGAGCTGGATGCTGCGTCTCACGAGTCGTCCTCGTCGCTCGTATACGTTCATCTGTTGTTTGATGTATTCACTCGCTCCGGTGCCAGGAAATCAATGCCTGCTGGGAGTGAAGGACGGCTGTGTGTGTGTGTGTGTGTGTGTGTGTGTGTGTGGGGGGGGGGGGTTGTCTGTTAGACGACGGTTACTCATCGACCATCGTCTGTTAAATTAACGTTGATCTCCCCCCAAAAATGTTACGCTTTACACGGGAAGACAACGCCATGAATAAATATATAGATTATTTCAAATTCAGCGCTGGCGGGATCGTTTCAGTGTGTGTGTGTGTGTGTGTGTGTGTGTGTCTATGTGTGTGTGCCGGTACCTTTCAGACTTTGTAGAAACTTCTGGACCGGTGCCCAACGGTGTCATGGAAACGCTTGAATCGCTCAGAATGATTCATGTCTGCTCAGTCCAACCCTCCCCCCTCACACACACACACACACACACACACGCACACGCACCACACACACACGACACACACGCAGCATGCAGGAAGAGGGAGTTTAACCCTTCCTTTATCCGTCCTCCTCCCCCCTCCCCACCTCCCTCTCTCTCCTCTCTTTCTTTCCCCATCATCTCACCATCCTCATCAAATCACACTATTAGTCACATAGTGTATTAAAATGGACTCATTATATGGATGTCAGAGGAGATCACGGCGTCTGAGCGTCTCCTTTCCCACGGAGAAAGACTCGACATGTGAGAGAGGGTGTAGACGTCGACTTGTGAGGAACAACTCCATCGGGTTGCTTCTCTTTTCTCCTCCTCCCCTGCTGATGAGTCTGAAGGAAAACCAACAACTCACACGTGTCAAACGTCATGGACAAAATACATGGGGCACTTTTGTGAATACAAGCAAATAAACAATTGAAAATGAACACGTTTCTTTATAATTATACTCGAAATGGAAGTCAAGACGTTGACTCTTCCAGCAGCTTCATGTTCCTTTATCTTCCTCTGAATGAAAACCCGTCTGACTGGTGACATTTCTGTCCTTTAACACTTCATTTTCTGCATTCTAGTGAATTTTTATGCACCATTTTTTGATGGAAATGTTTTTATTTATGTAAAGAAAAACACAAAATGTCACAGAATACAATGCGGCATTCTGTATTGCTTTTGCATATTTTCTTCAACTGTAGATCAACTCTTTTGATGTTGACTCTGCTGAATCAGCATGTAGGCATTGTTAGAAAAAAAAAAAGGACGGATGAAAAAACAAAAAGAACAGCTACGATTGTCAGTGAGCGTTTCTCCTCTATATGAACAGACCTGCTTCTTTTCTGTGAGGAAAACGAACATTACTATAACTGAGTGGTAATATGATGACAATAAAGTCATATTTGCAGAAACAAACCTATCTGCTGTGTGGTAGTATTCCCTTCACACCGTCTGACAGACTCTGGATGAGACAAAGTTGAGGGAAGCGGCTGTGAGCTCCTCTTCATCCGATACGGGAAACTGACTCTGAATATTCGTCTCAGACAACAGTATTTAATATTTCACTCAAATTATTGCAAGAGACATTTCAGTGGTCGGTGGTTTCAGGGAGAGACACGTTCCCTACCGTTCCTAATTCTACCCCCTTGCTTGTTTCCTCCTCTCCTCTCCTCTCCTCCTGTTTCCTCTCCTCTTATCTTATCCTCTCCTCTCATTTCCTTCTCTACTCTCCTCCCTTGTTTCGCTCTCTCCTCTCTTCTTCCCCTCTTCTCATCTCCTCTCTTGTTTCCTTATCTCCTTTCCTCTCGTTTCCTTATCTCATCTCCTCTATTTCCTCCTCTCCTTTTGTTTCCACCTCTCCTGTTTCCTTATCTCGTCTCTTCTCCTCCTCTCCTCTCCTCATCTCTCGACTCTTGTCTTCTCTTGTTTCCTCATCTCCTCTCCTTGTTTTCTTATGTCATCTCATCTCCTATAAAATCCTCTTATCCACTCTTCTCTCCTCTCAGCTTCTTTCCTTCCCTCATCTCCTCTCCTGTTTCCTCCTCTCCTCTCTTCCCTCCTCTTTTCTGTGTTTACTGCTGTTGGTGTAATCGGTGTGCTGAAGTCAATGAAACTGTATTAAACTAATTAAGATGAACATTAACACAAGAATAAGTAATTAATGAAGAAGAAAATACAGAGGTCTCCCTCACACTGCGGCCTTGTATCACCAGATATTACAAGTATATAACAAGTATATTACAAGTATATAACCAAAATCAACTGATCAAATGCGAACCCTTTTGAGCCTCTTATTGAATGATTTATTTTTCTGCATGAACAATGCACTTAAAGTTGCCTGTAGGTGATACTGTTGGCGGATATTCAAAACCAACCAGTAACCCTACCATGGGATTACAATATAAAGTAAGAGCTCACATCAACAAAGGGAAAATGCTTATGTAGCAGCAGTGTGAAAGCAAAAAAAAAAAAAAAACTACAACACAAGCACTACAGGTCTGGGAGTGGTTCTGGGTTTGAGGGGGCAGACATGACCAGAATACAAATTGGTGTTGCTTTGCGGGCTTCTGCCGTGGAGGCGAGTCAAACAGAATCCACTATTTATACACACACAGAGAAAGTGCCATCTCTGGTGTTGGATCATGTGTTCTGAGTGTTTGCTCTCTCTGGTTTCGTACCGCCGGCCTTGGTCTGCGACACACTCGGCAAGCACCAACGTGCCAGTCAAAACGCACCACGGAAAGGTCAAATAACAGCGCTGACCCTTTAAAAACCTGACAATGTGACATCACGTGAGGTGAAGAGATTCTTCTTTTGTGGAATTGGGTTTCTGAAATCAGCCTTCCTCCTGAACGGACGATTCGGTCAAACGGAGCTCAGTTTCGTGTTTTTTGGACACGACCAGGGTTGAGTACGGGATGAAAAACTGACCAAGTGAAAAGGTGATTCAAAGGGTCAAAGTTCACATGGACAGAGACGAACATGTGGCACTGGGAGGTTTAGGTGTCGCCTCAATGTTCAGGTGAGTTTAGCTCTCAAGACTTGAGATCAGAATTGGCTTCAGGTTTGAGGTTGAATCCAGGAGGAAGGAAAGAATGTTTTTTTTTTTTGCTTGAGTTGGTTAAAAACTATGTATCTCCAACATGGTGACTGGAATCAGCAAAAGAAACCAGGCCTGTTGTTATTCAGTTACTCCAGTAGGTTTATAGTGGTTTGTTTAGCTCTCAACCCTTAGTTGTTCAGTTTATCTGAAAAATATACAATATATGTATATATATTCTGCCAAGATGCAGACAGTGCAAAGAAGCCCCTGAGACAGTCCAGCACATAGTAGCAGGGTGTAAGATGCTAGCTGGATCAGCGTACATGGAGAGGCACAACCAAGTGGCTGGGATAGTACACAGGAACATCTGCAACCAGTATGGAATAGAAGTACCCAAATCCCAATGGGCCATACCACAGAAGGTGACTGAGACCAACAGGGCCAAGGTACTGTGGGACTTCAGCTTCCAGACTAACAAACAGCTCCTGGCTAACAAACCGGACATAGTGGTGGTGGACAAAGAGCAGAAGACAGTGGTGGTGATAGATGTGGCGATCCCAGCTGACGCCAACATCAGGAAGAAGGAACATGAGAAAATTGAGAAGTACCAAGGGTTGAAAGAGCAGCTGGAACAGATGTGGAAGGTCAAGGCTAGCGTGGTCCCCGTGGTTGTGGGGGCACTCGGGGCAGTAACCCCCAAACTGGGAGAGTGGCTCCAACAGATCCCAGGAACAACATCTGAAGCCTCAGTCCAGCAGAGTGCAGTCCTAGGAACAGCCAAGATACTGCACAGAACCCTCAAACTCCCAGGCCTCTGAGCTTGAGGATGACACAGATACCACCCCACCAGGGGTGAGAAGGAGATATATATATATATATATATATATATATAGTAATTATTAAATCCTGAGAGATGTCACTCTTATGCCGTTTGCTGTTATAAAATAGCTGGAAATCAAATCTGCATGTTATGTATAATCATTTTTTTATCTGTAAAATCCAAACCTGGTTTAGTAACTAGTGGACATTGAGTTGTGATTTATTTAGCTATGTTGTGGGATTTTGGTTTTGGGATTTGAGTGTTTAAAGAACAAGGTTGTTTTTGCGGAGCTGGGGAATTTAAAAGTGGAATGCCACCCATTTGAAGAAATTTGTTGTCAATAAAGCTAGTAAAACCTGCCTGTTGAAGCTTTTAGGCCTTTTTAAACCCAAACTAGATTTATATTCCAGTTTATAAACATATTCAGATATGGCATGGACACAATTCTAGTAGCATCTTATGACCTTATGAGGTTAAGTCTCAGTTTACTGTGAAATCACCCAGATTTGATTGTAAATCTTAAAAATAGGAGTAGATTTTGCCCAAAATTATTTTGAGATGAGTGTTAATGTCTTGGTAAGCAAGAGTCCATTTGGTTATTGGCCAGTGGAGAAGTAGCCTAGCGTAATAACAGCTAACGTCCTGGTTCCCGTTAGCTCTCAGCTTGTAATGGAGCTTATTTGTGTTTCCTTTCCGTCTCTTGGCGTTGTGGATTAGTGGGGATTTGGTCCTCCTGGCTCACCGACTTCTCTATGGGTTTTATACAGCAGAGTGGGCTGACCTCCCCCCCTCCACCTTTTGTACCTCAGCAGCCAGCACACTCTAATGACTGGGGGTCCTCCTCACGGCCAACCATCCTGCTTGTCTCATCCGGGGAAAAATGGCACCGTGGGGTTCCTTGGAGAAATGCAGAGGTGGTCGGAAGGAGAAAATCTTTTAAGGAGGGTTTGTTAGGTTTGAGAGAGTGTAATGTTTGTTGTAGTTTGGGGCTCTGTTGCCTTCATGTCACAGCTGATGGTTGGGATAAAGATTTAGAAACAGACTGCTTATGGATATCGGGATGTGATTACACATTACACAGCTATTTTTTTTCTCATTATTTTTGATTGAAGTAAAACAAAAAAAATTGGTTTCCTTAAAGTTTGTCCACCAACAGTCAAAATTTGTGAAAGGAAATAATGAAAATATTCATGTTTAACAAGTTGTAATGAGAAAATTGGTATTTTTGCTTGACAAATGACCTCAGATGTCAAAATCCCGAATTTGCGTCTTTCTGATGATGTTAAATACATCACACTTAATCTGGGAACACCTTCAGGATTATTTAGCTCTTAAAAAGGAGTATACGAAGGACACATTGTGACTGTCAGAAGCCTGGCCAAGCAAATCTCTATGAATCACAAATTGCTTTAGACTCTTGTTTGCATGATGTTTTTTTTAAGAAACTATCAGAGTTGACAATATGATAACAAGTTTTCATTTTGCTGAAGTTTTCCAAGGCTGAAGAACTGCAGTTGTCAGGGTTTAGGAAACAATTAGAAATGTTATTCTGTTCAGGTCTTCTCTGAATAAGTCTCAAACTCCCTAGAAGACTAAAATCACAGATTAAATCCTATTTCTTAAAATTAGTTTGCCTATGAACCTTCTGTGGTTTTTGAGGTTTGTTTTTTATTTTATTGAGGGGTTGCCCAAAAATATACCCTAACAACTATTGTTAGAGGTGTCCAGACAGCTTGGTCTCTTAAATATTCACACAATGAAACTGCATTGTAATTAGGTTTTGATGTAATGTTAAGTTATTTTGCCCTTGAAGTATAACAAATTAGTTCTACATGAGTCAGCAGAAGTCCTGATGAGGTTGGGGCAGTGGGCGCATAAAAAAACCCACAGGGTTTTAGCCCTGAAAACTCTGCTTCGTGTCCTGTGGAACCAGGTTTTGCTGCCTAAACATAACATTTTGTTGTATTTTTGTTTCCACTTTTATAGTAATTTCATCCAGACCACAATGTTGTGTTGTGTCATTAACCACATGTTAACTATTTAAAGAATCAGCCGTTTGGTCCTGAAAATGATGTTTCCCTGGCAACGTGATTCATGAGAACTTAATTTTGTAGACAGTGTTCTGATCTCTAAACAAATGATGCTCGTCAGTCTTTTTAGGATTATTGGAGATTTAAGAAATGGCAACACAAGTGTTCTTCAGGAACCCTTCAAAGGATGAAGGACCTCTTTGTTTTCAGAGTTTCTTTAAGCATTGTTGTGGTTTGAAAACCTTTCATCAAGGTAGTTTCATAAGAAAGCTGTAATTTCAGTTTTCAGATTCCCTGCTGGGATTAATGGCAGAGAGCGAGGTTCTTGAAGGTACCCACAATGCTCTAAAACCTTGACATAAGAAGTACCGTCAGATCAAATGAAGCATTTTAAAAGGGCCTTGTTTCAAAGGCTTTCTGAGGCTGATAGGGTACTTGAAGCGATTTCACATTTCGTAGCCGTCACTGGAAGTAAGGTATCGCTATAAAACCAAAGGAACCAAAAAGGTCTACAGAAATGCTTTTATTTTGGAGAGCAGGGAATTTGACAGGAAAACAGAGTGGAGCAGAGAGGAGGTTCTGCTGGGATTTTATCCAAAGTAGCCTGATACCATCAGAGGACATTGTGTATGAAGCAGACTAAGGGAAGGAAAAAAACTACAGTAGTAATGTGGTCTGTCAGCTGGACTGCTACATTTATTTGCAATTGCAGGCTACATTTTACATTTTTTTTTTTTGGAGGGACTGTTGCCATTGCTGGGGTTTTGGACTGCGTCCTGTGTGATTTTGTTCACTTCCCTTTATGTGTTTTTGGGCTTTAAATGGATGAAAATATTTGGCAAAGATCACAGTACACACGGTAATGTGATCTAAATGAAAACATCTAATCTGCTGAAAAAGGGAAAACTGATGTATGTGGCCGTAGAAGAAAAATACATTTAATACCAATTAAATGTCAAAGCCCCCTTTTAAAGGAATAATCCACTTTAAGTGTGTGTGTGTGTGTGTCCATCCACGGTGTACTGTGACAGGGCGTGTGATCTGGCGGTTGACCCTTCCTATCCTGCGTTTCCCTGCTAGGCTTTTTTCCTCCTCTTATGTTGCTCCCTCTTTAACAGTCAAATTAAAATGCCGGGGATTTTTGTTTGCGTGTGTTTTACATGAGCTCGGCCTGCAGAGATGGCGGGGGTGAAAAGGTCGCTGTGTTTGGACAAAAGTGAAGAACTGGGCTTGCATAATTGTTACATCTTCAATTTAAATGAGATTTTTTTAATTTGTAGCTTCCATATTTGGGTCATTTTATTTGATTTTATTTTTTTTAATGCATTACAGCATTTACAAAACAAAAATATTAAACTTAAAATTCTGTAATTTATATAAATATTGTACATTGTGAAGCATTTAAAACCCTTTTTCCCCATGTTTGCAACAAAATAGGAATTATATATGGCAAATATAATTCTGGAAGACCAGTTTTTATGGAGATAATAAAATATCAGGAGTCACACATCATCTTCTTTGCATCAATCTTTGCAGGTGCAGACCTGCATAAACACATTTAATTTTAAATGTGAGGGCTATACGCACAAATATTCAGGCAAACAAAAATATTGCCCTGTAACTTCTTCATTAAGTTTTTCATGGGATTTTCTTTTTTTGACAAGACTCCAGAAAATAAATACATAAAGAATAAATAAGAAAAAAAAAAAGAAATACATAGAGGTGTGTGGGAGAGATAAATACAAACACAGCTCATCAGGGTCTTTTATTAGGGCTGCCGTGGCAGGAGGCGAAACTCCTGCCAACGTTGGCCCTCCTCCACCTTCAGGTCCCGTGTCTGCGAGAGACGCGGGGGTGATCGGTGCGATGAACATGATGTTTGTAATAAAGTTGTTTTTTCAGTGCTAATATGGAGAGGCCTCTTACATATTCAAATGTCTCATCGGCATGTCTGCCAGGGCCTCTGTTATTCTATGAATCTGTTATATGTCACGTTATCTTTTATTCCTGTCGGTCGGCTCAGGCAGCCGGATTTATTGGACCTTCTTGTTATTTACTTAAAGTTAAATAGTTGGTCATGCTGCCAATTTTATGTTTCTCTGTTTTTCATTTACAGCAACAACAAAAAAAGAAGTGAAATAGAGAACAATCAGTCAATTCATGTCAAATCATAGCATATAATTGTGTTGTTGTTTTCCCCAAGACATACTAAATCATTTTTCAATATAATCCAAAATAATAATAATTGATCTGATATTGAAGAATGAATGCATTGGCTTGCCTATGAGACAAAATACAAAAATGAGCAGACATCCCAATATTTTTATTGTATTTATTTCATGGGAAAATGCCTAAAAACACTGTTGCTTCTATTACATATAAAACACTGCTTTGTTTTTATTTACAGCATTTAAAACTAAAAATTGTATTGCCATATATATATAATTCTAGAGTAGAAATTTTGCATCTTAATTGTTCAATGGCTGTACAATTTGGGAATTTTGTTGCAGGTTGTTGTGTTCTGTAGATGTGTCTCCAGTGTTAAATCTTAATAGATGTGTGTGTGTGTGTGTGTGTGTGTGTGTGTGTGGTCCTGAATTAGTATTTTAAATGCATTGCACATGATTCTGTGTATGGGTATATTCGATACCATGCAAAAGTACATTTGCATGTCTGTGTGTGTATACATACATACATATACGCCATGTCTATTGTGCACATTTACGAGTGTGTGCGTGTGTGTGTGTGTGTGTGTGTGCATCTGTGCCAGTGATTTCCAGTATTTTATATGTGTGTGTGTGTGTGTGTGTGTGTGTGTGTGTGTGTGTGTGTGGGAGTCTTTGTATATGTGCCAAACTGGTCCAGCTGGCATCAGTCTTAGCTGAAGCTGAGGCCGCTGTTTTGGTTACAAATACACACACACACACACGCATACACAGTCGACCACATTCCCATTCTGTACGCCTGTAATTATCAACCTCTTCTGCATCGACTACCATGTTGGCGTGTATTCAGCGCCGGTCTATACACGCCTGATTCAAACCCTTCACCGCGTCCACGCTTCATTTTCCTTCACACACGCTCGCTACCGAACCCCTCCATTTCATCTCGTACGGCTGCGGCGACCGCAGAATGTAATTACACACTAACCGCGGTTTGATATATAAACTGGCTGAAGATTTAAGGTTTTATCCAAAACGGAGGTCTGTGTGGTAAAAATAGTCCCAAAGTTGTCCCGGCAGCTCGGAGGAGAGGAGAGCCTGTTCACATGCTGGAGAGGAAACTAGCTTTGTTGTCTGCCGCGCTGCGGCCGTCGCTGCATTTACGAAATTCATCAGACACCTTTTTTTCACAGGCAGACACACTTGGTTTGTGTATTAAAATAAGGGTCGGTTACCTGCCAAAGAGACTTCACCTTCCTGTCATGTACTGATCAATCCTTGGACGGGATTTTAAGAGCTTTGATGGCAATTAAACACGTTTCCACGCATTGGACCAAAGATGTTCTATAAAGACGACATCAGTCATGTATTAAAGCTCGAGACACCTGCACGCTATAAAGGGGACAACTCTGAAAAGAGGGCTGCATAATACAAAAGCATACATAGTTTACATAGTAAAGAGTGAAGACATTGCTAAGGAATACCCAATAGGGGAAAATAGAAAAACAAATGTTCTCAAGTAAATGATGTTTTCTTCTTCCCAGACAAAGGTTTTAACAGTAAAATGCTTGTTGGGGCATGTTAAGTGGTGACTCGTGCTTATCTTTGTGCACCAAAGTATCCAAGGTTTGCACTTTGCATCTGAGCAGATATTTAACTGTGCAACCAGCTACAAACTGAAACTCCACACAAGTCACATGATCAAACCCTCTCCATATGGAGGTGACTGTGATAATGTGAAATTCACCACAAACGCTGTTGGTGCACAAACACAACAATTGCACTACCCATGTGTATACTGCAAAGACTGTTTTTATTTCCAAGGCTTGATGGTGTTATGTTGCCACAAGTCTTCTTAAGCAAAGTAGGTTGACGCCAATTTAGGGTTATGATAGGTAGCAGGTAACAATTTATTTTATATATGTAGTTGTATTCAGATGGCAACCTTTGGTTCTGGAACTTGCATTCTGTCTGCTGGCCACCAAGGGGCGACTCATCTGGTTGCAAGAAGAAGTCTGACTGCATAGAAATCTCGGAGAAAATTCTTCTCACTTGATTTACTTACGTGATTCACTAAACATTGTAAATAAGTTTATGGTCACAATTTCTAGTTTTCTTCAATCCAGCATGTAGTACATTATTGTGACTACCTTGGGATTTTCAGGTCGCCACCACGGCCTCGTGCTACCTGGGTCTTCGATCTTGAATCATTTCACGGTGTGTTTTCTGTTGAAAGTTACTTGTAACATTTTGGTCGCCTAAACATGTCTTGCTCGGCCCTCTCGGTTCACTTCTGGTTGCAAAAACACAAGATGGCTACAGAAAAAATGCTACAGGTTTCAAAACCATAGCCCACAAACCAATGGGTGACTACATCCACTTCTCATATACAGCCAATGGGCGTATTAGAACAATATTGTCTTTGATTTTTATGTGATTGTATCGGTGTGATTATACCATATTTTGTCAGACATTTAATTTGCCTGATTAACCAAAATAAATGTGCATATTCACTGTAAACATGTATTTCAGTATTGCAATATATTATTACTTATGCCATATTTTAAATTTTGAGCTGCTATTTTGTTTTATAGCCTGCCTCTCATTGGTGTAGGGTGGTTGTTAATAGGGTGTACCATGTAGTTGCCATGGTCTAAATATTTGGTTGATAGATTTTTGCTACAATGTTGGATCAGCTGCTAGGACAGCTATTGGTGTGTTTATAGAGATTAGGGCATTCGTAGCAATGTGCTAAACTGTGCCAGACAGTTGCTACAGCAATATCAGGGGTTGTCTTGGTGGTTTCAAGACTTGCATTTGGAATTACTCTCTATTTATTATTTAGGGCACCACATTTTTAAATTGTAAATATACAGTAGACACACTTTATAAAGTATGGTATACCATGTTTTTACAATGGAACAGCACAACGTACACTACTTTCTTCTAACATTGCATCCCATTTAATAGATGGGAAAACGATGGTGTCTGTGATGATGCAAAATGATGATAATTGATATGAAAGTGAAAGTGGTGTTGGCGTTAGTTGTCTAGAAAGTACACTAATGAGTCTCTGAGGACCAACATTGGAGAAAGGGAGGAACGAGTGGAACAATACCATAAATGGAAAACTCTTCTCGAGGGTGGATGTAGTGTGCTAGTGCAGACATGACAGGGATGTCTTGAGGGGATGAGGGATGTTCTGCCATAAAACATTACAAACCATTTCATAACATCATCAGTGATCTGAGGCAGATTAGATTGTTTCTTGCTACACGTTCGGCCATCTGAGAACTGTAAACCTCGTCTGGCATTTAGTTTGTCTGGACATGCAAACACTAAATCTACACTTAAACGCGGAGGGTGAAAAAGTCACTTCTGGTTTTCTAAGCTGGAGCTTGTAGCAAAAAGGCATTCCAATGCATTGCAAGTATAGCGGACGTCTGTTTTGTTGTGCTGTGAGAGCAGCGAGGAACAAACATACAGAAGATGAATGCTTTGGTCCTTTTTAAATGAATGAAAGGAAGGTTGAAATATACTTTTTCTATCACTTTTGTTTGTTTTAAAAGTCATTCTACTCTTTTTTAATAGTATGTCCAATTGTTATTTTATGAGGAGTGAATGTGTCTACGTTGACGAAACTCAACTGACTAATCCAGTCCAGGGTAAATGTCAAATAAGCAGGTGAATGAATGAACACATCAAACTCAATCGACATAATGTTTTAAAAGGAATGGATGGATTAAACACAGAGTTAATTCTGTCATCCAGTCATCATTTTATCTAACCCTGTTTTTTCTAATGTCATTACCTGCTAACCCCACATGTATTTGTAATTGCAGTTATTCCACACATTTTGTAGTAAAACTCCTTTACTAAATATGTTTGGTAAAGGTCCGTGTTGAGGTGACTCCCTCATCTAACCCCTTCCTCTCTGTTCTTGTCGTACTGCAGGTAAAACGGAGAGGAGTTCGTACTCGTACGGCAGAGAGTCCAACCCGCACTGCCACCAGGTCAGTCCCACTGTAAATGTCTTCTTTTATAACAGCAGACTGGGTGTATCCCTCAGGTGTGCTGCTCTGTCGGTGAACTTACAGAGGAGAGAAAACCCTGTTCAGATTCAGTCTCAGGTAGGGCAGATTTTAAACACCCAAGTCTTCATGGACACCAGGAAAGCAAGGAGAGAGCAATCATACCCTGCAGATGAAAAACATCTGGTTTGAATTTCTGGAGCCACTATGGAGCATCGATGACAGGCTGAGAGAGCAGCTCTATTAGCATGAAGCTTGTTAGCTTGGTCCCTTAGCGTTTCCTCACACAAAGAAAAGAATGTCAGTCTGAGTGAAGCATTGCTGTTCACGAAGACTAACGAGTTATTGAACGCTATTAAAACGACAGTGAGAGCATTAATATAGCAGCAAACAACTATCGTCTTCATGGAAGCATAGCACCCAACGTGCATGATACTCTTTTTCATTCTGGCAAATAGCAAGTACATAATATTATAGTAGCAAAACGTTGGGGTTAGTTTAAAAAAAAACTTTAGCAATATAAGTGCAATATTCCAATATTCTCCATTTGGTTCCTCCATTATATCTTGATGTGTCAATCATCCTCACAACTCCTAAAAACAACAGCTGTTACATGTTTTTTAGTTTTTAGTTTGATGTTTTCCACAAAGATTCCTAACTTCACCATATATTCCCAACTTCATAAAACAAATACTTATTCATTGTTACTTGACGTGTAATTGTTTTAAAAGGAATATTTATGGTCGGTGGTGGCGCCAGGTGTTGGAAGGACTCGGGTAATAGCTGGGTTTTCAATCTGCACTGTAATCCTCGCACTCAGTTCTCGTGGACCATATGTATCCATGAGAAGATGCACGTTGATAATTAAGAGAATATACAGATGTTGGTGTTTGATTCTGCCGGTGGAATATTAAACAGAGAGAGGCTTGATGTGCTCGGTGTAATTTGATGACCTCCTTCTGGTGTTGGAAATTAAAAAATTGCATATGAGCACAGGCTGTTGGAGAAGTTGACTCAGTGTAATATTATGGGTTTACTTTTCTTTTCGTCTTGAACATCTATTAAATTAAAGATTATCAAAGAATTGCAAGTTCTGCCGATGATGATCAAAGATGATGCAGATTATGATGAATATATGAAGGCTGTTAAATGACCTTTTGCAAGACTAGATGTTTGTGTTTACGATCTGGGGAATTAAATCATATTATTTAACTGCTCAATGACTCAGATATACAGTTTCTGCACAACACGCCTTCCAACTTTTTAAACATAATACTTTCAATGTAACATTTCTGCTCACCTTTGTTACATAGCATAAACAGGATTATTGATTTATTTTATAAGAAATATTTCAAAGTGATACATTAGTCTTTATACAATGACCTGGGAATATATTTGTTATAAGGTCCCTCCACATTCAAGGTGGGATTGAAAAGTACTATAATTTAATGCTGAGTCACATCAAGGCTCAGTCTTTACAAAGTCAAAGTTCATGCAAAATAATTTAAGACTTAAGGGGCGTTCACACCGGACGCGATAGACGCGAATTGAGAGGTGCGAGGGACGTGGCTCCCGGAGGAGGCTCACGGACTCTGGCATCGGGTACCCCGAGGTGGAGGAGGAGGGTCCGCCGACGTGACCCGCCGGCTCCCCGCCGATTCAAAAATGAGCGTCATGCGCGAATGACGCAATGACGCGAATGACGCGAATGAAGCGAATGACGCAAATGAAGCGAATGACGCAAATGAAGCGAATGACGCAAATGAAGCGAATAGTCCAAAATAATCAAGCGGCGCGATACACGCGTCTCACGCGATTGCATTTGTGTATATGGCGTCTGGTGTGAACGCCGCATTATACTGGCTCCACTATTGTGTGGATTTCATATCACCCATTATTTGGTGTGACCTTTTGGGGGTGTGGCCATTCAGGGCCTGGCTTTTAAGATGCCAATTGTCCCAAACCGCTCATCAGTTTGGCTGTAATGTTTGTATTTTCACTATCCAGCAGCAAAAGTGAACTGCAGTCAGTCAGTTGCGTGAAAAAGCCTGCTGCAGACAACCCGATCTGAAGCTCACCACGTTTAGGACATTTTCTTCTTTAACAACATGCTCTTTGGTGCCAACTATAAATGTGATTTTCATTTCAATGAACCTCAAACCTTTTGACCATTAACTTTGCGTAAGCAGCATCTGTTCACATACGTGCTGCATACACTCACAGCTTCACCATAGGCCTTGAGGATGTGTGTCTGATAATGCTGGAAACTAACGTGAAGCTTGTTGACAAGAAAAACATTTCAAACTGGATCCACTCGATCTGATTTCAAATAAAATGCCCCATTTTTCCTTTTTCGCTTTAAGAAGACGCTGTTTTGAGATCAGCGTTTCGGGATATTGAGGTTGTCAGTGGTTGCCAGCGGGAACGATCAAACCAAACAAAATGATTGACGGCAGTCCAAATGTGGTTGCCTGGGGCAACTGGGCCACCATTACTGTTGAGCCTTGTGAATGAACAGAAGTCGGAAAGTGGAGTGAAAGAAAGGAAAGGAAAAGAAAAAAAAACAGCATTTCATCTGCAGGACTCTTGTAGTTTTAGACCTTCCTGCCTTTTTGCTTTGATCTCTTCCTTTCTTTTACGAGGACACGATGCGTCCCTGATAACCTTGTTAACAAACACATGCACAAAGAGATGGAACATGGTGGTCATATCCACAATTGGTCAATAACTTCTTATTCAGCCTTTCGTTCATTCATTTGTTAAGGCATTCACTCATACTATATTTTTATAGCAGTTTTCTCATGCATTTGTGGATTCATTGATGCTGTTATTCATCTCTTTACTCCCAATTTTGTCTATTTATTGACTGACTATTTTCTTTCCATCAAAATTAATCAAATGAATCTATCAGGCTATCTCTTGTATCTAATCTATTCAATTTATTTAGGTGTACATAATTCAGTCATCCATCTTTTGATCTATCTGATCCCTCCTCTCTTCTCTCACTCACTCATTTATTCATCAATGTATTCATATTCTGGATATGGCTTGTTCATTTATCCATTTTTGTTCGGCCATCTGTCAATTGGCCAATCAGAGGACTCGCTCATTCACTCGTACATTCGTTCTCTTGTTAGGTGGTTTGTTAATTCATCTCATCCATCCGCCAATGCTCGTTCATTCAGTCATCAATTCAGTCATTCATTCAGTTAATTGCTCTTCCTCATTGGTCCATTTGTTGTTAGGATGGATTCAACCATTTACTGGATTAATTTGTTCATCTAGCAGTGGTGACATGGTCACCCATCACCCATCCGTCCATACATCCATACATACATACATACATCCACATCCAACTCGCTGATCTTTTATGTATAACCACCTCTCATATCCAGCTGTGGCCTTTGTGAGGGTACAGCAAATCGTAGAGGACACAAATATGAAATAAATCAAACATTACTCGCCTCGCTGGCCATTTTCCTACTGGGCTTCTGTCAAATTATCCTGTTACACAGTTTGAATGGCTCCTGATGGAAATTGTTTGGAAATGGCAGATAAATTTACATGCTGGGCTGAAGTCCAAAATCCTCTGGCTTCATCCTCGGCCGTTAGTGAAAGAAAGAGGGGAAAAAAACAACACTGGGGGGGGCTCACATGCTAACAGCAGGAAGATTTCCTCTGACCCCAGTTTGTTCCACAACTCTCTGAGCAAATCAAGTGTTGTGAGGTCATTTAGGCTTTGGTTCCATGTGTTGGCTCTAGTTTTGTCTTATACTGTTTTAGTCACGACTACACACTTCATAATGTAGTTACTGTAGTCAGTCACAACCTGGAATCTGTAAAATCCAAAACATTTAGCAGGAAAATCTAGATTTAACCTTCATTTTCATTTTGGGGCTGATGCTATGTGGATGTTATTGAGTTACCTGTTCGGCAGGATGTTGAGAGTTGCTGCGCCCTGACCAACCAGCACTGACTGATGCACCCTTTCTGAATGTTTTCAGTCGTAGTGGTTGCGAGAGCAGAAATGTGAAGAAATGTGAAGAAATATATCTATTTAATTAATGTCAATTTACAAATCTCAATTTCATCCATTCTTGCTGAAACCCACACAACTCTGATTAGCTCATAGTTTTTTCCAACCTGGGAAACGGCTGCTAATGGACACAATGAACCTAATGGAATGACAGAAAGGATCTGAGATTTGAACCAAACTAAAATGAGGCGGGGGAAGGTCAGCTATACAAACCCTTAAATTTGGATCTAATGGTGGAGCTTTAAAAAGTGACGGGATTACCAAAGTGGTTATTGTTAATTCCACATTTCCACTGCCTAGTATGACACAGTTCCTCTCAACCCTTTTAAATAGCCAGTTAACCACCAGTTGCAACCACAATTTCAACTTTATAAAAAAAAATGGCAGCCGTTGGCACACAGCAGCACACAGACAGCACGTCGTCAGGGTGGAACTTCTTCAGCATGAGTGAAGAAGACCTAAAGCTCAAAGTTTACACTTCAAGTTCAAAATAAGCAGCGGGGGAACAACCCGAAAACAATGTGATTTATAAGCTGTTGTGATACGTAAAAAAATATTTAATCTCGTAAAATGTATTTTCTTACATAAATAGATACAGTTATTTGAGTTAAAGCTACTAATGCCAAATGTGTTTTAATCAAAGCAAATATTTGAATGAAAATGTAAAATGTGTCTGTCTTTTATTTCCTAATCAATTTGAATTGTGTGTTTTTATGCAAATAACCACTTTGGATGACAATAACAAAGTAAAAGGATACTGTTTATACTGACGTCAGAAAAGTTTAAATTATATATATATATATTTTTAAGCCTGGCTGTCAAGTCTTTAGGAAAATGGGAATTGAAAGGTCAGACTTGAAATTGCAATCAGCCAAGAAAAGTGGTCTCTAATACTGATAATGGTTTCCATTAGTGCACAGGTGCATGTTTCAGACCTGCTATCATTCATGTGTTTCTGTCTTCAGTGTTAAAAATGGACGGAGGACAATCCAGCAGTGTCCAACGGGCCGAGGGCGTTTTCGTCCAGCAGAACAGGGTTCCTCAGTGCTTATTTTCTGTAGAGCCTTTCTACTTCAGAGGTGGATTTGTGTTTAGTACAAACTGGCTGCTTGTATCCAGTGTAAACTGGAAAGCTGACTGGTGATTCTCTCTAGCTGTAAATGGCTGGTGGGGGCTGGGAAACGTGGCCTCCTGCCAAGGTGCCAGCCCAACCCCCCAATAGCCAGCTCTGCTCCCCTAAAAGCACCCAAACATCCTCCGAAAAACCATCGTCTGCTGCTCTCAACACCACGGATGGAAAAGGACTCAGTCTGCTCTTTGATAACGTCGACATTGGAAACGAATGTTTGTTTTTTATTTATCTGAAGATATAATTACATTTTTTAATTATTGGTTTCCTTTGCAGTATTTTGCTGTAATTTACACATAAAACTGCATCCATGCACATATTATACATCTTTTATTGTAGTTACTGTGTAAACTACAGGTACTGGAAATGATCCATCAATCAATGTTGGCGAAGTTACGTTTCAAAGATTCATTCTTGACCATTCAAGTTCAAGTCCCTTTAGCTGCTCATGTGTGTTTGATCATATCACATGATGTGGACGATGATGGTGGAGTTCAGCTCACTTTTCCTGATAAGTCAGTATCCAGACCGAAGACAAACCTGCCTTAATATAACATCCAATGAGAGAATCCAATGAAATACAATCCAAAACGTCGTTTGAGTAACAGATCTGTGAATAGAAGGTTATATCAGATGCTGGAATACTACACAACGTTTGTAAAACTCTGGAAAGTTACTATTTTATGTTATGAGGTAGACAGTAGGAGTACAGTGTTCACAAGGAATGTGGCATTGATTCTTGACACTTTTAGAGGTAGCGGCTGAAATAACTCAGTGCCAAGTCGTATAAAATCCTAGTCAATCAAAGTTTAGATATGAGAAAGTGTCAGGAATTATCAGGGCTATAAAGTTGAGCAGCTGGTCAGACTGTCCTTGGATCCTAAATATTTTTCGGACCTCCTGACCTTCTCACTAGTGCCCCCTGTAGGGTCAAACTTTTTCGCAATCCACATTGAACGCCCAAATAGCTTTGTAATGCACTGTTCTCATTTCTGTTCCCCAGAGGCTGAACCGTTTAGACATTAATGACTCTGACGAGTGACTTTTTCTTACAGCGCCCCCCTCGGGGACGAGCACGGCGACATGTTTAGCACCACTACTGGGAATCATCAGCATGGTGTTTGCTCTTCCCTCGTTTTATGGGGATTTCTGTGACTTCACTGCTGCTGAGAGTCACCACCTGAACTCCCATAACCACAGCACTAACACCCTCATGGGTGGTATAACACACACACACACACACACACACACACACACACCTCTATGGCTACATGGATTCTCTATGGCTGCTATCTAAAATCATCTAAAGGGATATTTTGTCTATGTAAGCAGAAAAATCCACATCAGTGTGGATGAAAGGATGGGAGAAGATGATCTTCCTCTTCTCCCCTCAATTCTTCTCTTCTCTCTGACTCCGTCGTTCATTCAGGCAAAAGCCACACACACACACACACACACACACACACACACACACACACACTCTCTCTCTCTCTCTCACCACACCAAAGCATGCCTGTCATCCAGTTATCGCCTCACAGATCAGCAGGTTAGCAGTGGGCCGGCAGCTACAGCTGAGGCAGCAGCAGTCTGGGTGTGAGGTTCTGGTGGAATGCAACATGAAAAAAACCTTTAACCCTTCAGACACACACACACACACACACACACACACACACACACACACACGCAATCACACATCAGTCAGTAAAAAGTGCTGAAGGCTCCGTTTTGAAGCACTGCAAGGTTTCAGAGTGGAGCTCAGAAGCTGCATTTACCTATTGAAGAAGGTGTGCACACACACACACACACACACACACACACACACACACACACACACACTTATATTAAAGCACATGTATGAAGATTTGTACAGCACGCACACGCACACACGGTATGCATGTGATTTAATGATATGGAAATTCCCAAATGTGACCCGTATACACAGTCATTTTACTTTACCACCACTTCCTGTCACGCCCATCTCTTTGACCATTAGGAGCACAGAGCGGTCTGCCACGCGGGCACGCTCTACTGTGAACAATAGCGAAGTGAAAGAGCGACCACGTTGGTGGAATTGTAAAATGGAGGAAACGTTTATGTTAGCTGGAGAGAAAGAACAGAGGTAGTGACATCACACACATGGTGAAAGACGACCAGCAGTGATTGGTCGAGATGTCGCTGCGTAGCTTGAATGAGACACATCTGAACAGCTGAAACAGTAGCAGGTGTCTCCTCCAGCTTCCTGTTCACTCCTCCTCAATGAGCTGGTCCTTAAAAACGCTCCGAGGGCTCTCCAAACACACTGACCTCTGACCTCCACACCTCTCTGAGTGGTTAGGAGACTGCAGAGAGAGAGTCAGTCCTCTCTGCAGTCTGTCTTTCTGTCGCTGTCTGTTTGTCCTCTTTCCTGTTTGATCGTCACTGTGGAGGAGAGGTTATTATCTCCACCAGTGTGTGTGTGTGTGTGTGTGTGTGTGTGTGTGTGTGTGTCCAACCTGCTACTTTACCATCATCTTACTTTTTATAATTAATATTATAATAATTCCTTAATACAGATGTCAGTCTATGTTTGTATGAGTACAGATGTGAATTGACGTATAACTGTTACAGAAATACATAAGCAATAAATTAAATATATTCATATTTTTGTGCTCATTTGTGACTACCTGCGTTAGGACCTCTCGTGGTTGAGGTCATTTACACTGTTTGAATCATTTTATTTCAGATGTATTGAGTGTGCTGTACCATCATTGACTCCCCACTCCTCCTAAACCAGTTTGGACTCCTGATTGCCAGTGATGAATTGCTCCTCTCTTGAGTGGCACACCTAGTTAAAGGCATGCATGCACATGTAACTGTGGTGGTTTAGCGAATAACAAATTGAACTAGACAAGATTGTGGTTTGTGGTCCATCCATGTGGTCTGCAGATACAGCTGATGGAGATCAAGCAAGTTATAGGCCGTTTATATGCTAATGCAACTATTTGTGAGTGAAACAGAACAGGCAGCCGGATATTTGACAATGTCCGGGTCTGTTATACTAATGATGAAATCTCACACGTGCACACCGTCTCATGAACAGGTGGTGTAAATCAGGCTGAAACACGCGATCCACGTAACGTGGTGCAGCTTGGAGAGTTTGGTGAAGCCGACTCGGAACGCTTTTAGGATGAGAATAAATACAAAATATGACAGAAATGTTCTTGCACAAGGCCTTCCTCCTTCCCCCTTTGAGCTTCTTTAAGATGATAGTTAACAATGAACTTGTAAAACAAATCATGCATCATGTAGAGTTTCATTTCGCTCCATCTGTCTCTTCCTCTTTTCTATCCGTCCTTCTCTCCTGTTGTCTCTCTGCCCCCTGTTGCTTTTTACTGTCTCTCTGTCAAGATGCAGTATTTCAGCAGATATGTGGAATGTGTCTGTATGGGGACTGTGTGTGTGTGTGTGTGTGTGTGTGTGTGTGTGTGTGTGTGTAGAGAGAGAGAGAGAGAGATAGAGAGAGAGAGAGAGAGAGAGAGAGAGAGACAGTCACTATTCCCTCTGGAAGGCTGATTGTTCCTGTGCTTGGGCCTTACAGTGGAATCTGGTTACAGTGTGTGTGTGTGTGTGTGTGTGTGTGTGTGTGTGTGTGTGTGTGTCCGCTGAGCCCATTCCCATTGGCTGTTTTCTGACCAATGGCGTGGCAGCAGGAAGTACAAGCCCCCAACAGCTGGTCTGAAGTCCAGGAAGAGGAAAAAAAACAAAAACACAAGGGCGAGTCAAAGACTGTTTACATGGAAGGAAATCTAAATGAAGCTGCTAGTTTGTACTGAATGACCGAATCACTAGAATGGCTGTGTATATATATCTCTCCTCTCCTCCTCTCATCCATCCATCTCCTCATCCATCCATTCATACCTCTCCTCTCCATCACTCCACCTACTCATCCCTCCACCTCCTCATCAATGCATCTCTCTCCTCTCCATCCATCCCTCTCCTCTCCATCCATCCCTCTCCTCTCCATGCATCCCTCTCCATCCCTCCACCTCATCCATCCATCCCTCTCCTCATTCATCCATCCATCCCTCTCCTCTCCATCCATCTCTCTCCTCTCCATCCATCCATCCCTCTCCTCTCCATCCATCTCTCTCCTCTCCATCCATCCCTCTCCTCTCCATCCATCCCTCTCCTCTCCATACATCCCTCTCCATCCCTCCACCTCATCCATCCATCCCTCTCCTCATTCATCCATCCCTCTCCTCTCCATCCATCTCTCTCCTCTCCATCCATCCATCCCTCTCCTCTCCATCCATCTCTCTCCTCTCCATCCATCCTTCTCCTCTCCATCCATCCCTCTCCTCTCCATCCATCTCTCTCCTCTCCATCCATCTCTCTCCTCTCCATCCATCCCTCTCCTCTCCATCCATCTCTCTCCTCTCCATCCATCCCTCTCCTCTCCATCCATCCCTCTCCTCTCCATGCATCCCTCTCCATCCCTCCACCTCATCCATCCATCCCTCTCCTCTCCATCCATCCCTCTCCTCTCCATCCATCTCTCTCCTCTCCATCCATCCCTCTCCTCTCCATGCATCCCTCTCCATCCCTCCACCTCATCCATCCATCCCTCTCCTCATTCATCCATCCCTCTCCTCTCCATCCATCCCTCTCCATCCCTCCACCTCATCCATCCCTCTCCATCCCTCCACCTCATCCATCCATCCCTCTCCTCATTCATCCATCCCTCTCCTCTCCATCCATCCCTCTCCTCATTCATCCATCCCTCTCCTCTCCATCCATCCCTCTCCTCTCCATCCATCCCTCTCCATCGCTCCACCTCATCCATCCATCCCTCTCCTCTCCATCCATCCCTCTCCATCCTCCACCTCATCCATCCATCCCTCTCCTCTCCATCCATCCCTCTCCATCCCTCTCCATCCCTCCACCTCATCCATCCATCCCTCTCCTCTCCATCCATCCCTCTCCATCCCTCTCCATCCCTCCACCTCATCCATCCATCCCTCTCCTCTCCATCCATCCCTCTCCATCCTTCTCCTCATCCCTCTACTCTACTCTCCTCTCTTCCTTTTTCCATCCATCCCCTTCCTCCCCTCATCATCCCTCTATCCTGTACCACTCTGTGTGTGGTGAGATGATCCTCTCACAGCTGCTCTGAACACACACACACACACACACACACACACACACACACACACACACACACTGATCCAGCTGCTCATCGTTCTCAGGAGACTCTCAGCCGTCATTTAGTCTCATTTGCCGGACCAACAGATCAACGCTATTTTATGTGACTATCGATCGCAAACCCGCACACTGCTGTCCTCACGGCCGTGTTGATGCATCAGCTACGACAGCTGACAGATTGCTTGTGGTAGCCGTTATACGCACATCTCTGAGTGTCAGGACCACCAGGTACTGTCATGATGTGCTGGAGCTCCTGGGGTCCTTCAATTATAGTAGCAGGGTAATCTGTCCTCTGTTTTCATGCGTCTCAAAGACTCAGTTGATTTCATTTCAAAGTTAAGTCCAGTAAAGTTATTAAACCCAAATCATGGAGAATATATATATATATATATAAAAGCAGGGCTTACTCATCATGGTTTATTTCCACGTTATTGCATTGCCAGGCTGACCTCTGAACACATATTCCATTACTGCCGCTCTGCGTTTTAATGTGGAAAAACAAGGCGTTGAGAGGAAACCCTGCATGCGTGTCTGTTGTGAAAAGGTTCAAAGTATTTGATCGACTTGTGCGGCTCGGTGTTTGTTTAACAAGTTCTCGTCAGGCTCAGGCGTCGTGGAGGCAAATCAGGGAGCTACCTCTCCCCTCTCTGATGTGTCTAACATCAAACAGCATGCTGTCACACACACACACACACACACACACACACACACAAACACACACACAGAAACCGTGAGTGAAGTACAACAGCTGGTAACAGACACAGAACAGAACTGAGCTGTCACGCCTACACTATGGAGCTGACACACACACACACACACACACGTACATATAAGTAAAGCGGTTTTCATCCGTCAGATGTGCGGAAAGCGAGCTGATACTTTTCATGTGTGAGCTGGGTTCTGCAGGACTTCTTATCTGTGACACGTGAAGCAACAACGTCTCCCATCTCACAGGCCTTGAACCTCCTTTCAAATAAGATGCAGATAAACGCGACCTAGACCATTTCTTTGGGACATTTTTAGAAATGAATGCATCGCCTTAAAGGGACAGTCCACCCCAAAATGATGAATCCAGATTGCTTTGGTGTGAGTTGCTGAGTGTGGAGATATTGGCTGCTTTCTCTCCAATATCATGGGACTATACAGCACTCACCTTGTGCCGCTCAAAGCACCAAAAGAATCGGTTTGAAGAAACTCTCTTTGCAGAAATCATGGCCTGCAGGAACAAACAGTTCTGCTTACAAGGTCTGTGGATTATCTTGAGTAACCGGGTCAAGGTCTAGGAAGTCCATACAACTGGGAAAGTTCCAATGTATCCAACTTGGTGCTAAATAATACTGAAATGCCCCTGGATTTGAGTTTACACCAATGAATGAATACATAGACCTAACATTGGATTGATTTGGCTGATAGTGAGAGTTTGTCTGTTCATGTGGCGTTTGGCCCGTTAGGTTTCTGTGTTAAAGTTTAAACACCTTGGGTTGTTTAATGGGAGCAATCCCTTTTTTTTTTTTTTGTTCTCTGCCCACTGTTTTGAATTGGGCAATGTAACATTGTATCTGCGCCAATAACAACTTGCCACAGTGGTTTGCTTACGTTGCCACGTGTCGTCAAATCTGATCCGACCACACCATGATGCACACTGTTTTTCAGACTTCACTGTCATTGGTGTTTATTTAGTCGTGAATTTTAATGTTATTGAAAAGTTCAAAGTCGAAACTGTGTTCTGTTTTTGGAATTTAGAAATAGAGTTGTGACTTTTTATTTTCATAATAGTCCTTTAAAAATGTGAAACCAGTGTTTCAAATAATGAGCTTTTCTCCACATTCACTTCAAAGTGGACATTAGAGTCATTTCCATGGACTGTATATAAGGAGTGGATGTCGTCACCATGACGGTTGGTTTGTGGATTACAGTTTTTAATCCTTGAGCTCAGCTTTTTGGCTGTGGCCATCTTGTTTTCTGCAACCAGAAGTTACACAAGAAGGTGGAGCTGGACAGCCGGATGATGAACAAGACATATTTAGGTGACTTAAAGTTAAAGTTACTTTAAGTTAGAATTAATTTACATGAACCGTGGTAGCGACCTGCCAATCACAAGGTAGCCCCGCCCTAAATCCCCTGCTTCATGGTCTGTTTGTCTCTAAATGGACCATAATGTACTAAATGAAAATCATGCTGGATTGAATTAGACTTGAAACTAGAGATTGAGACCACAAACTCATGTTTACAATGTTTACTGAGATAATACATCAAGTGAGAAGTAGGACCATTTTCTCATAGATTTCTATACAATCAGACTTCCTTCTGCAACCAAAGGTGTCGCCCCCTGATGGCCATCAGACAGAATGTAAGTTTGAACTGGAAGTTTACCGCCTGGTCACGTCTGACTTTCAAACTGCCATAGCTGCTTTTACTTTGGCCTGTTGGGGGCAGCGGAAGCAATGACACATCATCACCATTTTAAGTTGATATAGCAAACATTTGCTTCGCCTATTAACTGTTACAAGTATTCATTAGAAGTTTCCCTTTCAGTTCTGAGGCGAGCTCTCTAGCTTCTGAGGAAATATCTGTCCCTTTAGCTGTGAAATACTCCACTATGTTCGTCTCTCCCCAAGTCTGTCCGTTGTTTGCTGCTGAGCAGGTAGCATACGGTTGGTTTTACACCTTTTTCTCTGGAAACAGCTGTAGCCAAAAACAAGGGGGTCAGTTAAAGAATCAACGGAAACAATGAGGGGGTGTGTTTAGAAAGGAGAAGGTCCACTCTATGAGTTTTACATCTACACTGCTCTGTGTTTTCCTGCTTATGACTAAAATGTCTTCACAACTACAAAGTGAAGGCAGCTGGAACTGAGGCATGATGGGAGCGATCGGTTCAAGATGGCACCACGGGGAAGCATATTTCTCATTCTCTTTTCATCTCTCTTTTCATCTCCATATATAAATCTGTCGCTCTATCTATCATTCATTCACTTCCTGTCTCCTCCCCATTCTTCCCTTCCCTTCTTCCTTTCTCCCCTCTTCTCTCCTTCCATCAGTCCTTTCCTCCAAGTGCTCCTGCTTCAACCTCTTGTTGTCATCTTCTCTCCCTCTCCATATCCATCTCTCTTCTCTTTCACCCCCTTTCCTTCTCTTCTTCATTATTTCTCCTTTTCTTCTTACTTGACTCCTTCATTCCTACCTTTCCTTCCTTCCTCTCCTGACCCCCTCACTCCCTTCTTCCTTCCCTGCAAACGTATCTCTTCTATTTTACTCTTTTCCTTTCCTCCCTACACATTTCTGTGCTTCCTTCCCTCTCAGTTCTTCCTCACCCTTCATTACCTCCATCACCGTTTTTCTTTTGGCCTCCTTCCCTTCCTACTTGTTTGTTTCTTCCTCCAACTCTTCCATTCCTCACCATCTCAATACCTAACCCATCCCCTCCCTCCTTTTCCTTTCATCATCTCTTACCACTGATGGTCTCTCCCCTTTCCTTTCCTTCCATTACCCCTCATTCCTCCTCCCTCTCTTCTTCCTCTCTTCCTCTAGCTCGTAATTTTGTTCTTTTCTCCCCTTTTCACCTCTTCGTACCCAACTTTCTTGTCTCCCCGTTTTCCCCTGTCTTTCCCACCTTTCTCTCTTCTCTCCCTCTGCACTACACTCTCCCCCATCATCCTTCATCCCCCCTCCTCCCCTCGTTCTAATTGCGTGCAGAAAGCTGCCAGATATTGTGAGGTGTAATGTGCTGTCTGATTCCTCTCTTAGTGTTCTTAAATGATCGCTATTTATTTGTCAAGCCAAGCGTTGAACGCTAATTAAGGAGAAATGCTTTGAACTGCTTCGGTGTGTGTGTGTGTGTGTGTGTGTGTGTGTGTGTGTGTGTGAGAAGCAGTTAGAAGATGGAGGAAGTTGTCATTGGCAAGTCGATCCCTCGCTGCTTCGAATGCTCCTGCAGACGGATGTGTGTGTGTGTGTGTGTGTGTGTGTTTGTTGTTATCTGTCCCTGAGGTTTTTCTTGCTATGACATCATTCAAAACACACACGCACACACGCACACACACACACACACACACACACAGCAGCAGCTGGTGTTTCAGAGACTTTTATTGCGTTGATGTTATTGGCCGTATTCTCTATATTGTTGTTGTGTTGTCATGGCGGTTCTGCGATCTGATTGGCTGCCTCCTTCTTTAACTTTGATAGTGCCAGGTAATCAGCTCACTTTCTGCCTTGAATGTAATTGGTTGATTGAGCTTGTAATACATTGCCTAGAAGTTAAGTCAATTAGCCCTTCTTCGTCCCGTCCATTTTCGCTCTTTTCTCCAATGACAGTTGAGCAAGTTTGAAAGCCGGCAGACACTCGGTCAGCTGTTATGCTTAGATATGCTTTAAACACAGTCTTCATGGACTCATTACTTTGGGTTCCAGTTATTACAAGGAAATTTCACTTTGTGTCTATCTTTGCAGTGCAAAACATAGTAGTGTTCCCGAGCGCCAGAGTCCCGTAATAAAACGTAACTCAATTAATAAAAAATAATTAAACGTTCCGTGTAATTAATGCTGATGCAATTATTGCTATATTACCAAAAAACACAGATATAATGTACTAAATTGCAGTGGAGATGGTGTGTAAATTTGTGTTTATTTATTTTGTTGAATTCAACTTTTTTTTTACTTATTAGACATACTCTATTTCCTATTGGGATTCTTTTTCAAGATGGCAGCATAAAAAAAAGCATAAAAAGATTCAGAACAAACATATTTAAAATGAATCAGGGAGAAATAAAAAGTTGTATCCAATGATTCAATTCTATTTGTGGATAACAGGCATATAAACAGCATAATTTACCATAGCTGTCACGAATATGTAAAATGAAAAAATATTAATAAAAATGATTCACCACTTAATAAGTCAAGAAAAAAATGTCCTCTGGTCCCAGCTTTAAAAAATGTGCATTACCTGCTTTTCTCAAAAATAGCTGATAACTTTTTTCATGATGTTTGGAATTTAACAGACTCAATTATGAAATCAATGTGTAGCTTGTTTATAACGTCTGATGTATGATATGTTCCAGCGTTCTGGCTCCGTGAGTCCAGTTTTATTCATTGTCTCTGCTGGTTTTACGCTTTCTGGTAGCAGCCTCAGGGCCTCACTCCCTCAGGAGTGTGTGTGTTGGTGTGTGGGAAACGGGTTTACGTGTGTGTGTGTGTGTGTGTGTGTGTGTGTGTCAGCTGGAGCGAAGCTGGCGTACAGGTGTGCCGCTGCCTCGCCAGCACTTCCTGGTAATTAATGACTTCTTCCTGCCTGCCTCTCTCTCTCTCTCTCTCTCTCTCTCTCTCTCTCTCTCTCTCTCTCTCTCTCTCTCTTTGTCTCTCTCATATTCGGGAGTTGGAAATTGATATCGTCTGAGCATTTGCTTTTTCAGTCAGGACAGAGATTTGAGTAGGACAGGTATAAATTGAGGAGCGTGATCCTGAAGACAGTGAGAATCCTGAAATGACCAAAGACGCCCCCCTCTCGTCAGTGTCCATCTATCGGTTTCCGTCTGTGGTTTATCTGGGGCGGGTCATGGGGGCAGCAGGCTCAGGAGGCCATTCCAGACGTCCCTCTCCCCAGCAACATTTTCAAATTCCTCCTGGTGGACCCCGAGGTGCTCCCAGTCCCGTCTACTTGGAGGTGCCCCAGAACGTCTCTAAAAGGAGGCGTCTAGGAGGCATCCTGATCAGATACCCCAGGGGTGTCCAATCTCATCCAAGAAGGGCCGGTGTGAGTGCAGGTTTTTGTTTTAGCCCAGCACTCAGACACCTGATTCAACTAACTAACCATGTTCTTCAATCAATACCTTGATGAGTTAGATCAGGTGAGGCAGTGCTGGGCTAAAACAACAACCTGCACCCACACCGGCCCTTATAAGAAGGAGAAGACACCCCTGAGATACCCCAACCACCTCAAATGGCCCCTTTGGACGCGAGGAAGCAACCAAACCCGTCTGTCCATCTCGGTTGAGAGAGACTTCAGCAGTTGTGGGTAGTACCTCTGGGACTTGTGTGTCAAGTGCAAACCTGGAGTCAGGATGTGGTTAGCCTAGCTTAGCATAACGACTGGACAAAGGGGGGAAGAGCTAAGCTGGGTTTGTCCAAACTTGACAAACACATGGAGAAACGCCTCTGACGCTCAATAATTAACATGTCGTATCTCACTTGTTGGATGCGTAGACGAAGAGATGTGTAGAAACGTCAATCTGTTGCTTTAGTGGTGAAGTTACATACTGCTCTACAGTCAGACATCCGTCCTGACTATTTCTGTTCTTCTCATGTTTGTCTCAGTTTGCTTTTTGCTCTGCGTCTCTTTTTCTACAAAATCTTCATCTGGGGTTGTTATTTCCCTCCTTCTTTTACCTCTCGGTCCATCCCTCTCTCTGGTAATCTATCTTATAGTTAATATCATCTCTGTACCGAAGCCCAGTTGGCCCAATGACAAACAGACCTGTGTGTGTGTGTGTCTGTCTGACAGAGAGACAGATAAAGATTATACATAGAAATATCTCTGTGGATCTATGCAAAGCAGGGAGTTATGGGTAACTGTAGGGTAACGTTAGGGGCAATGCTGATCTTCGTCAGATCCACCCGTCGCTCCTCCGCAGTCCAAATATGGTCACTTCCATCCACCGGTTGCAATTATCAAAATATCGTCGTACAAATCGCCGACCTCGAGGCGTCAAACAGGTGTGTCCAAATGTAGGATCCAGTGTTTTGGGAGCTAGAAACATACTAGGAACTAAAGGTCATCTGCTGCTTTGATTTTGACTTTTCTTTTTTCTAATCCGTCTCCCGCTAGATGGCCGACTTTATGCAAGCGAAACACTAAATTATCGCTCGCTCTATCTGACCACCCCGTTAATCTCTGCTAAATTGTATCGATCAGACAGTGTTCTACGCCGTGAAATTGACCGAGCCGAGCAGGTAAAGAGAGACAGACAAGAAGGACCGACAAGAGAGACAGACAAGGGAGGCAGACAGATATTTTTGCCTCTCCTCCAGCTCGTCTAGTTGCCGGGGCGACCGGTCTGGCCCGGCCTGGCTCGATGCTCGAGTGCGAGAAGGAAAAAAAAAACAAAGAAAAGAACAGAAAAGAAAGAAAAGCGCCACAATCAATGAGACCCTTTTTGTTTTAGTGGGAACCCCCTTTTAACCCAACGACACACACACACACACACACACACACACAGAGGAACAGGATGACTGAATCAGTGTGTGAGTGTGTGTGTGTGTGCCTTTGTGTCTGACTCCCTCTCCCTCTGTGTGTGTGTGTGTGTGTGTGTGTGTGTGTGTGTGTGACTGACTTTATTTAAGACAAGGGCCCTTTTGTTTTAAGCCGGAGAATGGCTCCGAGACCGAGGCTGGCCCTGTAATTGGCCTACTTAGGCCCTGTTTAGCATGAGAAAAGCCTTCCTTGGACCGGCAGTGCCAAGCTAACTCTTGTTTTCAACCACAGAGAAGACGAACGCGCTGATCAGAATTCAGATTAGCACAAAAACATCCCCCCCCCCCCCCCACACACACACACACACCTCTGCTTTAAATACACTGCACACTAATTACTTAACGAGAAAGCTGGGAAAAAAATCTACACTTTAACGGAGTGGTGCTGGAGTCTATTTAGAGGAGGAGGAGGGGGAGTTCGCAGGCTCTTTTTCACCTCTTTCCTCCTCACTAACTTTTGTGCCACTTTAAAAAAAAAAAAAGAAAAAGACCCTCTCCTCCATCCGTCTCCCTGTCTTTTATTCTCGCGCCCTCTTCTCTCCAAATCAGCCCAGACGCTACTTGTTGCTGCCGAATCATTGAACTTAATTAGCGGGACAATGTGTGAGCGGTTTGCTAAGTTTGAGCCGTAAACAGAGTCACGGTTAGAGGAGGGAGGGAAGCAGCGGAGAAGATAAGTTAGTTGTGGAGCCGCGATGGTGAACGTCTCCACGCCGAGCAGCATGAGGTCGCTCTCATGGAGGTAAATACCGCCACATGCCCTGGTTTCGTTCCCCATCTCCGGCTCGGTGTGAGGTGTCTGAGGTAGGCTCGGTTCCTGCAGGTTAGACGGCAGCAGAATCAAATCCAAAGTGCAGTTCTTCATGTATGAATTTGGCTGGTGTGGATCTATCTATCTGTTTGTCATGCTTTATTTGTTTTTAAATTGCTTTAGATTTGCAAAAATGATTCCAAAATGTCAGTGTACTTAATTCTTTACCCTCAGGTAATTGTACTTGTGCATTTTCAAGCAGGGTATTCAGATATTTCCATAATATATACATAATATGCTCACACAGAAAAAGGACATTTTGATTTGATTTGATGATTTTATTTTAATTTTGGCACACATGGACTTCCATATTTTTGCTCCATTAACCTATTCGGGGCAGTAATATGGACATCCATGATGTAAAACAAAGACACACTAAACACTATTAACATCATTACAGTGAATAATCTGACCATCAGTATTCTAGTTCCACCACGTTCCATCAGATATGACGGGTGTTTCTTACGTAGAACTCCATGTGTGCGCATCTCATTGGACGGTTGTATGATTGCAGTGTTGGGCATGCGAGGTTTAAAAACACTGTGTAATGATGGTTAAACAAAAGAATAATAATCTTGTGTCTTGCTGTTTGTATATCTTTGTATACCGGTTCTGACTTGTTCTGTTGCCTTTTTGGCCAGGTCACCCTTTAATGGGCTTTTACCTGCTCAAATAAAGGTTAAATTAAATTAACACTACATCCGTTACATCTGGCTTTACTTCCTTTGAATGTCTGTTTGTTCGGTTTGTACTTATCAGACAATATTTAGTGTCAAGTCACATATATTGAACAAAAAAAGCTGGTCAATATCCACAATTAATATCCTGTTATTGTTCCGTGTTTCAGATATTTGACCCTCTAGAATTGACTTTCCACCATATATCAATGGACAAATGGACATTTGATCAGCATTATTCCAGTTATCCTCAATAGTCATATTTTAGCTGAACTAATAATTTTAGCAA
Organism: Chelidonichthys spinosus; assembly: GCA_029853015.1. NCBI lineage: Eukaryota > Metazoa > Chordata > Actinopteri > Perciformes > Triglidae > Chelidonichthys > Chelidonichthys spinosus. Next base: position 5,121,712 of record CM056840.1, read on the forward strand.
ATCAACATTTTAGCTAAACTCAGACGAGTATCCTTGGTCGTAGTTGTGTTGACTGTTCAGCTCGACATGCAGGATGTTTGAACTGTTCTCTTTATTCCAGTTGTTTTCAATATTTTGTTCAACATCCTTGACATAGCTTTTAGCTACAGTAACCATTAATGTTGTGTTTGATTCAATCAAAATGTGAGTATTGTTGAAATGTCAACACACCACCATGCTGAAACAATCCCAACTCAAAATGCATCCATCCCAACTTGAATAATTTGGATCATTTTAAAACCATCAACACACGGAAAATTCCTGTTGCACTTATTGTAATTATGTTCACCATGATGTGAATACGTTTAAAGTGTGATATAATAATCCGTTATGACTGGCTTATCTGTGTCTTCAAATCAGAAATATGTAGTGTTGTTTTCTTCTCGCATCCGTGTGAAGAATGATGCATCCTTCCTGGTCTTTGAGTCACAAGGTCACATGATTAACAGTCTCTCTCTCTCTCTCTCTCTCTCTCTCTCTGTCCCTCTCTCTCTCTCTCTCTCTCTCTCTCTCTCTCTGTTTGTGTCTTCCTCGGTGTCTCTCGACCAGTCGATACTGGGTGGCGAGATGGGTTTGGGGAGTCCCGGTGCAGCATCGCCCACCAAGCCGGCCGGTCAGTACTACCAGCACTACGGCTCCAACCCGCGGAGGAGAACGCTGCCTATGGACGCCATGGGTGAGACTGCTGACACACTCACCTTACACAGACGCCGCGAGGTCACGCGGAGAGACGCGGCGGCGGTGGCATTCACGTTAACTGCTCTGTTCGCCGGGCTGCTTTCTCTCTGAGGAAACCTCTAACAATGAGAGGAAGAGTTTGTGAACATTATAAGCCCCTTTTGTACTTTCCTAAATTCATCTTCCATGTGGATTGAAGTTTGACATTTCTTTTTTTTTTACAGTAATTAATAATTTTAACCTAGAATGAAGCACAATGTTAATAGAGGCAAAGTATATATCAAAATGCCATTTTGAATTCAACATTGTGGTGCTGCAGAGACATCATGGCCTATGCATCATATTCTCCAAACGGGAGAAAATATCTTTGTCTGGTACTGATCCCGCAAAAATCACACCATATTCTTTTAATTTTCACTATGAAAATGAGAATTATGATGAATATTCCCTCTAATGTCTCAAATCATGTTGCAGTTGCAATATCAAATAAAAATACTTAATTCAATTAAACAATTAATTTTTTTTCAAAATGTCAGACCTAGTGTTGATTTAACTTTATGCTATTTTGATGTAAATGAGACAAAATATTATAAATATCCAACATAATGCAATTCATACAACACAGCCTCCAAAATTACAATCAAGTCAACTCGATGTTAAGCGTCATGTGTTGCAGGGCTGCGGCTACATATTAAAAACACGTTAAAAACTTTAGTTTAACAAATCGCTGCCAACCCTGTCAGCATATCAAGCGCTCCCACGAAGGAAGAACATACAGCTCTTAATGTGAGCTATGAGTGTTTTTATTTTTCAACAAAGTTTTACATATCACAACACATTTCCTTGAAATGATCAATCAATAATTCAATTTGTACTTCTCATTTTATGAGCTACAGAAACATTGTCTGATGCTTTTTTCTCTTTTAGGCCTGAACCTTATTTTCTCATTATGAGACTGAAGAAATAAAGCAGCATGTCAGTGTGGCTTTGATAAGCGTCGGCCTCCGTTTACATTTCTTTATCCAAACAGAAAACTTTTTTTTCATTGACCTCGGTGAAACATCTTAACCCAGACTGATCCCCGTTCACAGCCGCCGTGTTTTCTTTCTGAGAAGGCCGAGCATTGTGAGCGAGCGTCGGCGTGGGACCATCCTGTTTGTCCGTGTGGGTTCTGAAAGGAGACTTTGAGCAAAGAAAAAAAAAAGTACAGGGAAATCTTTTAGAAAGCAGGACAATAGTGGCCGTGGTGTAGCCTTGGTAGCGTTAGCCTTGGAAGGACACGCACGATGGCGACAACGACTCTAAAAAAAAGAAGAAGAAAAAAGGCGCCCTTTCATTTTTCCATCAAATTCTCACCTTCCCAGTTAATAGAGCGCTCCCTCGCTCCCCTTGAGAGAAACCCTGAAAAAATAATATAAACATGTCAAAAGCTGCCCTGCTTCCTTTTATCAAACCAAAAAGAAGAAGAAAAAGAAGCAACCCTGTCCTTTTTGTGTCCCGTCTTTTTATTCGCCACGTCGCATTGTGTCGTGCTTGTTTGCAGTGACAGCTTTCTTTGTAAATATATCGACGGCGGTGGGAAAAGTGGCCTCGCTCTTACCTCTTTGCGTGATCGATTAAATTCAAACAAATCCAACCAGAACCTTCTTTTGTAAGAGAGAAATGAAAAAAAAGCCTCTCGCCTTGTTAAACCCTCATGTATTGTTTTGTTTTCTCTTTCAGAGGTTCACCCAAAGAAAGTGCGGAAGGTCCCTCCCGGCTTGCCGTCTTCAGTAAGTGATAACATGCCTTTATTTATTATTATCATTATTATTTGCCGCGGTATTGTTGTTGAGAGTGTGAAGAGAAAAAGGCTGCTGACGCTCCCGTGTGTTTGGAAACGCCGAGCTGCTTGTGGAAAGGCTGCACGCGTTGCCAGGTTGTGTGAATTTGTCGAGGTGAAGATGTCGGAGCCGAGCTGGACGCAGGCAGCTGTCGGCTGTTTGTTGTCGGATCCTGTTTTTTGGGGGCGTCAACTGGAAGCAGTTCATGCCAGAGTTAATACAAAATAAGATCTCTCGTTCTAAATCTATTTCTAAATGTTTGACAGCACAAAGGTAATACAATTGCCTGAAAAAAGAAAATCCATATAAACACAGATTAATATTACGTTTCCCTTTCATAGATGTAGTGATTAATTGATTGATTGATCAGCGATTGCATGGAGCTGTATGTGGCTTTTTGGACTTCAAAGTCCCCGTTTTCTGCTGAGAAACATGAAGTTGTACAAGCTGCACACGTTGCCAGGTTTTGTGAAGCCGATGCTACTGTCGGACACAAACAGCCATGAGCTTCATGTTCCTGTTTTAGGAAGGAGGCTCGTCCCAGTATGGATACTTACTAAATAATACTATTCTATATAAAACAAATTTGCACACACTTTTTTACAAAATGTTTCTCTCCCACTTGAATTATTAGCATTTATAAGCAGCACACATACAAATAATACATGGTTTATAATATAGTTGCATGCAGCTATAAACACATTTTAGTTGTACTAATATACTTATGATATTATTATTATGACAACAATTATAACTTGTCCTATAAAGACATTTTGGGAGCATGTTCTATGTCTATGAAGCTTTATAGACACACTTATAATATGTTATTATCTGCTTATAGCACTGTATGATCCTAGTTGGAGGCACTTATAGCTCTAATCATAACACATTATAAAACATATTTTAAGGTCATGTATCATACTGCATAATTATTCATAGCTGGTCACTAACTGACCAATGTATTGGTAATAGTGTATTATAATTTCCATACTTGTAATACATTTAATTTTTTTGTAATTCATTATCGACACTGCTTTAAGTTATGCATACATTACATGCATGTTTATGGTTTGCGTGTCGTTCCTGCACAGATCAAGACAAACAATGACCATATTACAATCACATTATAATGCTTAATAAAAAATAAATAAATAAGAAAATTACATATTACCCATATTACAAAATGGGAATTATAATACACTATGCAACAACAAAAATGTCAGTGGGTGACCAGTATTCATGAAGTATTATGAGACTCAACATTGTAAGTAATTATAATATGTTAATTATGTGTTATAATTATTGTTAAATAGCATTATACGGTGCTACAAGCAGATTATAATGCATATTAAGTGTGTTTACAATACATTGTTGACAAGGATATCGTAGAAACTGTTGGCAACATATTAAATTGTGTTTTACATACATAAATAATATTTTCACACACATCAGCTTCCAGTTAGTGATTAACAAATATATTAATAAACACTGCTTATAACTTTTATCGTAGCAGCGTTATACACAATTATTACATTTTTATAATCATACTGCTTAGAATTGCAGAAATTAGCTTTACTTCAACAAAGATTCAATAGTCAATACATTTTTTTAGGTATTGACATTTACATTTTTGGTGGCGTTTTGGATGAAACTCCCAGCAGTCGTGCTGCTGGTTGGAGGATTTGAGGTTTAAACTCAGTTGAGTCTGTCCAAGGAGACAAGAACCTCAATCCACCAAATAACCATTAACCAAACACCAAGCAGGTGTTTATCACAGCTTCTCCTACATGAGCATCCGCTGCTTTTCTCTGTTTTATATCACCGTGTCTTCGCTTGGTGGGCAAAACAGGACATTTGAAGACACACTGGGCTTTGGGAGCAAGTGATTGATTAAAACAATCATTGGTTCCAGCCTGAAACAGATCGTCCTTTAAAGGAATGTTGATTCATAGATGATCTGTCCGTGTCAAGTTCCATCAGAAAGTACCTGATTAGGAAACATCGGCGTTGGTGTTTCCTGGTGAGCGGCTTGAATTGACCCAGCTGTCGTTCTGAGGCCTGAAGCTCGGCTGCAGGTCGGATCAGGAGCAGACGAAGCAGCAGAGCGTATCACACCTTTCACCTTTTATTTCACACTCTTCCAGAGTCATACGCTTGTATTGTTGTCGGCTCACAAATACACTGAAAGCTGATGATTTGCTGTGATTCTCTGTTTCTATTGTACATTGAATGTATAGTTGCGTCGGCGACACAGAGCAGCAGGTAAAGAATCAGGATATGTGTTTCTAATCTGCCGTAGCAGCTCTGGTGCTCATCGGATTTATTTCTGATTCTAACTTTGAGGGGTTTTTTTTCTCCCGCTGACCTCATTAATCGCCAGTTAACGATGGCTGAATGTACGGAGTGTCAGCCGTCTCTTTGGCTCGGCGGGAGTCCGCCTCTCTGTGGCCTCGGCCGGCTTTGTCCCACGCTTCCTCCTCTCTCCGCAGCCTCGTCTGTCTGAGGAGGGGGGGAAGGAAAGGTGTTAAAAAAAGAAAAAGTTGTTGACTAGTTGCTGAGGTTTTTCCTCTTTTGTGTGTGTGTGTGTGTGTGTGTGTGTTTGAAGTGGTCGGATGAGACGTTTCTTTTAGCGTGATGACATGATGTCAAACAACAGGGAATGTTGCTTTGTTTTAATGTGAATTATGAAAATATCGGGAACTCGCCATGTTATTTGGTGGCTTTTTACAATTTAACGTTAAATTGAGACAACAAAACAAAGTCTTTAGTTTAAACTCTTTAACGTTTAAGGAAACTTTATTGTTTGGTTAAAAAATGTGAATTTTAGGTAACAAAACTATGTCTGTAGGTCAAACAATGTAAACAAACAAAACTATGTCATTACTATAATGCTAGGTTTGGGCTAGGGATGTCAATTTTAGTACATTTTTATTGTGATAACCAGACGCATTTTAGCCAACTTACCCCCCCCCCCCAAAAAATTGACCTGAAATACTCGAGGCTGCTCCATCGACTCAATGAGCCTCCACATTTTGTTGTACTATATCCATCCAGTTTCCAGGCTGCAGGTTATAGCTATTATGAGGTTACCAATCAGCTGATATCTGTTCCAGATAGTTTGATTGGTGCTCTCTCTCAAGGATGATCAGAACAGTCGATCAGATG
>CM056840.1:7612416-7834916 GCA_029853015.1 Chelidonichthys spinosus
CCTGCCAAGGGTGTGTCCTCCACCACGAGCTTAATGTAACTTCTTCAATATTTACTGTGAATGCGAGCGTTATGTTTGTGAATGTGCGATCAAACTTTATTGGACTTCAACGTAAAGCCGAATTTCAAAATATGCCATTTAAACCAAACACACCCATACACTGTAGAAACAAAGATCAACCCAAAGCAATGTGGCTTTATTTCAAAAATAGTTTATACTTTTTATTAATTTGAATACTTCTCTTGATAAGCGGAATGCTATCAGAAGTTTTGCAGAGTGAAAAACCGTTTTTCCATGACGCCCGGGGTTTGCGCTTTGCTGCAGAAGGATACATGCTGCCCCCTTGTGGACACTTTGTTTCTCGGGGAGGTAATATTGACAGAGGGCTGTATTAGATAATAAACGATGCGTATTGCTTACAGAGCAGAAAGGTGTGAAATTATTCAACCATACATCTACAAATGTGCTCAATATTATCACTGATTATGCAGATTCAGCGTGAAATCCATTAGATTATTCTAATAATAGTCTTTATTATCTATATTGCCAGTCAGAGCTAGAAGTGCATCGTATATTTGGATCATGGCGACAAGTATATGCAGTAACCACCAGAAAACATAACAGCAATATTCTCCTATAGTCCTGGACCAGTTTGCCTATAAATTAGTCGATCAACATGAAATAAATCAGCAACATTTGCCAGGAGTTTGTTTTCCTGAATTCCATTCATCAAGCAAAATGCCAATATTAATTTCAATTTCTCAAACGCTTTTCTCTTTATGTTGGCTGTGTTTTTTCAGGCAAAATAAACTGTTTGTAGACATCACAATGGTCTCTGTGACGTAATCGATCCATTAAAACGACACCCTTTAACCAAACAGCGCAATTAATTTCTTACATGTAGAGATGATTATAGCTGTGTTTTAATCTCCTTCAGTGTTTAAAACATAAGGTTACAATAGGCCTATTTGAATGGCGTATTTCTGGATAGGAGGCTATAAATATCTTTCCAGTTGTCCGAATAATAAAGAGGAGTATTAACTCAAGAACACGTACGAGGCTGTAGTAAGTCGCAGTTGTAACCTAACATCCATAGACTGGATATAAAGGTCCAGCACCACCAATGAGGGGATGATGCGGAAGGATACGCAGTGACGTTTCCAACTGGAGGCTTCTCCGCAGATGTGAGGTGAACGGAGAGGGAGGGAGGAGAGAGAGAGAGAGAGACAGAGGGGGAGGAAGCAGAGGGTGAACACTCAGTCCAGCACTCAGCAGCATCATGGCACCTATCGGATTAAAGGCGGTGGTCGGCGAAAGTAAGATGATTTCATTATTAGCCTCTTTTCCCATTCGGTCCGATGAGGCGCGGCGCAGCGCTGTGCGCGCAAACGCCGTCCTGTTTGTGTGTGTTTTTGCAGGATGCGGATGTCAGCTCGTGCATTTTGGATGATGATGACAATGATGATGAAGGTGGTGCTCCATTGTATCTTCTTGTTGAGCACCGCCGTGTAGTGAGGGGGGGGGGAGAACCTGCGGAGGCTGGTCTGTCTCTGCTGCGGTGCGGATGCGCAATTGTGTGTCCAGCGGCGGAGAGCTGAGCATGGATGTAAACTCTGATGAACGCAGGCATCCTTCAACACAACGACGCAGAAACCCTGAAGGCTAATGTAGCCCACGTACGCCCTTCCAGCCCCGCTCAGCGTTTAGAACGGGAATAATCTGCACTGCAGCTGCAACACAAACTACTGTGGTTTGGCTTGAATGACACCGCAGACACTCGCTTCTCACGCCTTTCCAGCCAATAATCTAATGTAATGTGATCGGTTATCAACCCTCTAGAACCGTGGGCTTCCCTGCTTTCAGCAGCGCCTCTCCCCTCTGATGGAGCATGAAACGGTTGCGTAAAACACCCTTTCTGAACCGGAGCGTCTCAGAATCGAGCCGCCGTCAGATGCGCTCCACGTTAATGGCGGATTGTGTCCAAGACGAGAAAGTAGCGTTTAAAACGCCGCTGCGCGAGAAAATTCCGCATTATCTCTTCGCCCGCGTCCAGTAAACGGAGCCACGCTCATCGTCATCCTGGTGCGGTGCGCCAGCGATCAGACCCAGTCTGTGTAATCCCGCATCATTAGCACGGTGGACTCGACTGGCCTGGGCTCGTTTAGTCCCTTGGGCTAATTTATTCCGGCCGGTGCTCCCGGAGCGTCTGTGTGGTGCTGATGCGGGCCCGATCATGGAGGCGCAGCTCGATTCTCCACTGCAGGGTCAGCTGGGTGCAAGTGTTGGTGGTCGTGGTGGTGTGAGACAGGCCTGCATATAGTGGAGCAGAGAGTCACTTCATGTAATCTATTACTCGAATGCGTCCTCTTGGTTACCAGTGTGCCCTGCCCATGCTGCAGGACTCGCTTCATGATAACCGTTGTTATGATTTTTATTATCTATTGATTCGGTTTCACATTTCACTACAGACGTCGTAGTGACGCGTGAGACTGCTGAATCTCTAAATGTCTTAAATGGTATCAGCGGCACGTTAGTCGTGTGTCCTGCTGCAAATTCTCAGGCCCCCACCCCCATCCCATCACGCGCACACACACACACGCACGCACACGCAAGCGCAGATACACCTCCACCTCCTCGGTCTTCCAGATTTCAGTGCCATGATAGGACGGAGGGTGAGCGGGTTTGTGTTCTGGCTGGCAGTCAGGCCTCCCACATGCAGCCTGAACCACCAACGGTTACACCCAAACATTGAAGCCAAAAATATGGTTTTATATAACCGTTATAATGCAAACTGTGACTGCTTAGTAAGGCTGGGAGTATGGATACAAATAATATGTACTGTATATATGGCACACTATTTAGAATTAAGACAATTAATGATCAAACTGCTGATACAAAAAGCACTTTATCAACTAATTTTGTTAGTTTTTGATTAGTTTGCTGAATCACTGATGTTAACAATGCAATCATATATATCACAATTATATTATCATGTTGCTATGATAGGATTCTGCCTATAATGTTGTATAAGTGGCCAGCCCTGCTTTTTAATAGGTGATTTGGAAATATAATTTGGCCTGTATTGGTGTGAAAATCTTTCAAATTTTTGTTGTATTGCAGATTCTTTTGAAATTTAAAGCCTGGAATTTGTCAGATATTTTATCAGCTTCACTCCCACAACATTACATAACACACATGCCAAATATTCCTCCATGTTCTGCCCTATTTTATTATTGAGGCCTTTTTAAGTGGCAATTACATAACCCAGTTTGTAAAACTAAAGGCAGGCACTCAGCCTCGAGTCGTGTCGAGTGACTCGGGTCTTCCAGATCACCGTAAACACTCGTGCGTGTTTCCCAGCAAGGAAAGGCAGGGACGCAGCAGGCGACACCTGCGCCTGGTTTGGCTGAGGTGAAGCTGGGTTGGGATTGGTGGAGGCGGTTGGGGCAGAGAGGGAGGGCGACACCATCATGGGTCCTCTCTGCAGCAGTGGATGAAGGAGGGGGATGGGCAGCCGGCAGAGCGTTCTCCCTCCCCTTCCATGGCTGCATATGAGCATCAGTCCCACAGAGCAACAGAAGGAGAATAAAGCTGAATGATGAGGATGGGACATATTTAATCAAAAGTGTTGCAGGTTAATGAAACAGAGTGGGCTTTTTGTACATTATAGCTCTGTGATGATATTAATATGAATATTTGGTTTTAACGTTCAGGATGGGAACACGACTGCAATATAAGACTGCTGCATTGGATGGCGTTCTGTGCAGGTGTACATGCCCGTTCTTTATATTTCATAGAAATGAATCATGTTGACCCAGACAACAAACAGTGGCAGTTACATGGTCGCCGTCTTGCACTCATCAAACTCAGATTCCTCTCTGAAAATATTGATTTAATCCTGATCACATTATCATTCATCGGTCGGCTGATCACTGAAATCAACCAGTTGTGAATGCAGAGTTAGCAATGTGTCTGTTTTCTGTTAGCATTTGTTTGTTCAAACAGTCAGTTTGTTCCATAGTATTATACACTGTTACTACATCATGTATTCATTTCCACAGTGTAATATATTGGCTATTAGGATACAATAAATGTGTATTTTCAGTGTTGTAACAATGCAGTTGGGCTATGTTACTGGGCATTGAACATATAGCATAATAATATTTGAGTATTTGTGATTAATGTTGTTTTTTTTTTTATCCTGTCACTCATTACTTTTTAAACATTAAAGTAGTAGTTTGACATTTAAAAAAAAATTCTAATTAGCTTTCTTGTTGAGACTGAGATAAGAAAGTTGATACTTCTGTCACTTCTGCTCAGTGAATACAGAGCTGGAGTCAGGACGAGGCTAGCTTAGCTTAGCATATGGACTGGTAGTAGGAGCGATCGGCTATCCTGGCTCTGTCCAAAGTTCAATTTCTTGGCAAACAGAAGCCAGGAGCGGTGACGGTGCAGCTTCCCAGAGTCCTGACGTCACAGTGAGGCTTGTCATTGTTCCTGTACAGAGTACAAAAACCACGACACTATGTGTTTAACACAGATATGAAACTCCAATTAATCGTCTCCTTTAATTCTTGGAAAACAAGGATATAAGCACATCAGATTGGTTGTGATGAGTCTGTTCTCTCTTACTTAGAAGTCTCTGGAAGCAGACTGGTGTGTGTTTACTCCTCTCAGTGTGGGGCTTTGTAGAATAGAAGGAAGGCATGGGGGAAGGTGAAACGGAGAAGGACACTGCACGTAGTTTTACACACACACACACACACACACACACACACACACACACACACACACACACACACAGCGCCCATGTGACCTTGGAGCATCACACACTCGTCTGAGTTCAGTGTCTGACGCAGTGGCTGCAGCCCCTGGGCCTCCGTATAAAACACACACACACACATACACACACTCACTCCTGCACCCTGCAAACACACGGTTCCAAATAAATCCATGCTGAAATGCCATGTCGCCGTGGTTACAGAGCATGAAGGGCTGACTGAAAACGAGCTCTCTAATTCGGGGTTGCAGCGGCTCATAATCTTAATGAAGTTCCATTCTCTTTCACCGAGGAAGAGTGCTGTGTCAGAGCTGGCAGACCTCCTCCTCCTCCTCCTCCTCTTCTCAGGAGCACGTGACTGCTCTCTCCATCTCTCCGCCTGCCTTCAGTGTGCACACATACAGGGGAGACGTATTTAACACAGAAATATCTACTCATAGAAGATCGATGCAGTACGTGAGCCAAGTAGCCGCAGCCAAGAGGCTCTCACCCCCCAGCAACAAAAACCACGATTAAGGAGAAGGAACAAGAGGAAGGGTAGCATGACGTAATGGTGATGTGTCACGCTGTTATCTAACTCTACATGCAACATGATATTGATTGGGGGTTTTGTGCTGTATGTTAACCAGTACAGCTGAGCTGGAGGAGACTGCAGAGCTTCAGACACGTCTCCACTCCAGCCAGTTTGTTGCAGCCTGCAGCATCACGGTGGATCTCTTGCTTTCCTACACTCTATCATATACCATCTGCCATTTCTCAGCACCCTGGCCTCCTGCATTTGTTTCCCAGCTTCACTGAAACCCATCTGTGGTTAGTTTCTTGAGGGTTTTGGAAAAACAAACATGAATTCCTGAATTAATTCATAGCGTATCAAGCTGCATAGCCTGCAGCTTTCTGCTCAGGTATATCTGTAACAGAACCGAAAGCAATCAGCTGATTCACCATGTAGATAAAGTGATCAGTCAGTGACCGTTTTGATAAGTGATCCATCTATAAAGTCACAGTGAAACAGCAGTTAAAGCATCTTCTGTAATGTGTTGTATTTCCAATCAACGTGGAATATTGGGGGCACGATGAGGAGAGGGATTTGATTAATTTGGTCAGGGATTTTATTTGATCACACATTATGGGCCGGCTCTGGAGTGAAAATTACAGTGGTTTGTAGCTGAATAGGACTGTTGGCCTCCAGCCACACCTTCCTCCCAGGCATTATTAGATCAGCAGGTGGAGGATGTATGATGAATGGACAAATTAGGCTGTAACCACACTTCTTCTTCTCCTGGAAATACAGTTGTTTTCCCTCCAATGAGGCACCCATGTTCTGTGAGCTGAGCTAACAAAGTGAACTGTGATTCGTTTGCCCCAAATTACATTTGATTTGATAAATCGTACACAACGCAGTGCGGGATGAGTCTTACAAATACTCCGATTTTTTTTTATCATTTCAAATACAACAAACATTAACGCTCCCTGACGTCCACCCACAGCCTGCAGCATCCACGTTTCCACCATTCTGTGTGTTGATGAGGACACACACTCATTTGTTGAGTTTCACGTCACAGAAGCTCATGCTGTCGGAGTGCTGGCTGACAACTCCATGTGTTGTGCAGGCCACAATGTCCATCATTACAGCGGCTCTTATGGCCTTTACACATGATGTTTGTGTCTCAGCAGGTGGTCCCTTCCATAAAAAGTGTGTTAATATATTGATTTGTTTCTGGGTTTTACTGTGAATGTGTTCACATGGCCTCTTACTGAAGTGCAAACACAGTCAGGGATCAGTCCACTGTCATTAATATAGAGTACACATATACATATCTGCTCTCCCATCACCCATCGGGGCAGGTCATGGGATTGGTCCTCCTCGCATCAGTCTTTCCTGTTTTGCCTGAGTGACCTGCACCGCATCGGAGGCCAGGGAGGCTTCAAACTCACGATCCCCCGCTCCTCTTTCTCATAACCAGCTTGTGCTGGTTGGGGCTGGTTCTGGTGTTATGTGACTGCAGGCCTGTCTGACCAGGCTGTAGACTGATATCAGGCCGTGAGAGCAGACTGTCTCCGGGTTTCAGGGCTCTCACGCAGGCGTTCATGTCTAGTCGTTATTTCTAATCAATTTAATTTCACGTCTGTGCTTAAATGTCGAACTGCAGGCAACCGTAGTAGTGATGATGATGGATTTAATTATATTTTTCAATTCATGAATTTTTAATTTTAAGTTTTAAAAAGGTAAAAAATAATAACCTTTAAAGGTATTTAACTGATTATATGTTTTGCTCAACAGTCGTAAAACCCCCAAAGTAATCAATTACAACGGCATAAAACGGGAAAGAATATTTACATTCATACATTTGAGAAGCTAAAACCAACAAATGTTTGGTAAATGATGATATTACTATAATGTCAGATTAACAATCTCAAAGATGCCAGTAATTCATATTGATTAATTTTTAGTCAATTCAATTTGAAACACTATGAACCCCAACATGATCCAGTAGAGAAAATCATGGTCTGTTACAGTATTTTCTGTAGTTTTCTTATATATTGCATAGTTTTATTAATGGAGACATGGCTTCATGTGTTCTTGAATTGTTTTACATTTGCTTTTTAAAGTGAAGCTTCTAGTTTTTTATTGCAGTGCCATTAAAGAAAAACGTCTCTGACTTAAAGAGCTGTGAAGGCTGTCGGGGTTTTTCAGTGTAAGCCCTGCTGAGATGTCTGCATGTCTCTTTAAGATCAGCACTGTCAGATCCTCTCGGGAGTGATGCTGCTGTGAAGCTGAGATCGGGAGGAAAAATGGGTCATGTACTCATAGGTGAAAGTCCCTGAAGGGGGGAGAACCATGAGGTTCTTCACTGCTGCATAATGTGTAGAGTCAGACTGTGTGTACATTGACCCGATCAACAACATAGTGTTAATGTGACAGAGTGACTTTCTGTGGGTGACATGCCCACAATGTGTGGTCAGCATGTCTGGTTTTATCATTGCTTTTTTATAAATCTTTGTTTAGCCCATAGGTATATATAGGATAGTTTTTAAGCTCATTATTAATTTGTATTAATTAGTAGTTTTTTCCCCCCCAAAGTTTCATAGTTTGAGAAAGTATGTCTTTGTTTTCTTCCTTGCTCTGCCATGAGGATGTGCATCCTGTTAAACTGGATGTGAGAGATTATATGAGGTGTGTGTGTGTGTGTGTGTGTGTGTGTGTGTGTGTGTGTGTGTGTGTGTGTGTGTACTCGGCCTGTTGGGTTGACACAGCTGTTGCACTGTTTTTTCAGGTCCCTTCCCCTCTGTCAGACTGGTACCGTTTCTGTGTTTCTATCAGGAGGCCAGAAAGGAAACATCCAAGTTTTAATTCTCGTCATCAGTTACCAGTGTGCAGCCAATATCCACTTGCCATTTTATCATCAGAGTTTCGTAATTTCCATAACTCGGGTTAACACAGGAGATAAAGGAGAGGAGTGAGGGATTGGAAACTTTTTCAAAACAACAATGTCTCCAACAAAACAAAAAAGTATTTACTTTATATTTAAATAGAAAAGGATCTATTTAATCTTAATCCTCCTCAGTTTGACACTGTTACCTCTGTCAACATGTTTGCACTGTCTGCGCAGTTATGACCATTAGCTGCTAGCCGCCGACTCAGCCATGGAGCAGTGAGGAGGCAATCCCCTCAATCACACATTTGCTCTGAATTACATTTACATTTATTGAAATGACATCAATATCATGAATATTCTATTCACCATCTTTTCAGTAATTTCTGTTTCTGTGCAAATAAAAAACAATGTCCACTGAAAAAAATAAAATAAATAAAGGAAAGAAGATGTGCAAAGACTTCACTATAATAATGCAATGCCATCTATGTAAAAAATAAAATGTGTTGCTACCTGAGGACATTATTTTTCTTTTATACCCTGTGAAATAAATGTCTGAAGGAACACAACTGCGTTTTTGCGATGTCAAACATTTAGTTATATGTCACTCAACAATATTGATTTGAGTTTTTCTCTCAATTGTTTGCCTTCATTGACCAACACCGATTACAAAAGTTATATTGTTGTCAACATTTTTTTTGAGATTGGGACATCTGGAAACATAAGAAAATCACCAAAACACTAGTTTTTATTAATGCAGTTCAGTGACTGGAGCTGTTTTTACCAGGAAAGCTTTTATCTGGAAAATGCTGCAGCACAGAACATGGAAACACGTCGGCAGCAGAGGAAGAGGGGAAATGATTAACGGATATCCCACCGCTTCTTTGTTAGTGGAAGTGTCTCACCCTGCAGCCGCTGCTGGATGAAGAACATGTCCACTTTTTAGGAACAATAGTGAACCAGCTGTCATTTTAAAACGGTTACTTTTAGCTAATTCATCAATAAGCTCCAAAGTCAAAGGCCATTTGTTCATATCAGCTCTGATGTTGCGCTGACTCAGCAGTTTACAGAACAGGAAACAGAAGATGCTGGAAATTGAGAATAATAATATCCATACTGTTGTCCTATAGGAGGACAGACACAGGAGGTGCAGACTGTACTTTTGTTGTGTTTCTGGATTCACCCGGTCAAATTTCAGTCACAGTTAAGTGCGTATGTTAAGGGATCTTAAGGGTTTGAGGTATTTCTAACTATCCGTCCTGGCATCCTTCTGTCCTTCCTTTCATCCTACACTTCCTTCCTTCTTGACTCTGCCGGCCCTTCCTCAGAATAGAGACACTCGAACATCACATGTTGATCGAAGATGTTGGGCATCGTTAAAATGATGAACTAGCTATGAGCTCAGGCAAAAAAAAATGTTTTCCATTATTATTCATGATGGGCATCGGAGGTGTTAATATCCTTGTGAGTGTAGAAACTATAATATAGGATAATATAAAATATCCCATGCTATTACTTTTTATGGTATGCTTTAACATTGCTTTTCTATGACATGCAATACTGTTTTTTTCACAGCCAACTACACTATGACCTGTATTTTATGGGCTACTATAGAGTGATATTTTTTATAACATTTAAAATGACACAACACAATTTCAACCTTTTTATGACATACTACATTGTGACACGCTGTACAGTGACTCTTCTTTTAAAGCATACTTTTTGTTTTCTCTAGCATAAAAACAGCATGACTAGTTTATGACATTTTTATAAAAAAAATACCTTATTTTTTACTTTTTATTACATATGACATTGTGATTGCTTCTCTAAAACAAATGACGACTTGTGTTATTAGTTCTATGATTTTTTTAAATAAATATTTAGAAGAGATGACACTTTCTTCCAGCTGTCTTCTTCACCTGGAGGAATTTACTCATTGTTGTTTTGGAGGCAGAAAACAAAGACAGCCATGAACACACCCCTGATCTTTGTTTGATTCTGTAATCCATTTTGTAGTTTAATCGGTGTTAATCCGTCAGTATCTGTGAGGCCTCAGGTTTTAGCCAGGGCCGACGGGTTTAGCGGTTTATATTCACAGCGATCCATGATGTTTAACAGTAATTCATCCTAGCTGGATTTATCCTGACACAGCTGGCAGATGGTTGGCACTGTGAGCTGGCCAATCAGTAAACATGGCATAAACATGACCATCGTGCCGTGAGCTCATCGTGAATAGGATTATTTTTCCTCTGTGGATTTTTTGACATCACTGAGAGCATAAAGCACAATTCCTTCCCAGCAGTCTCTGCGTTTTTATTCATTCCACATCGAGATTTATTCCACTGGTGTAGATCTGTCGTCATTAACTTTGTTGGAGGCTATATTTGACTTTTGCATGTTATTGTCCTCCACTGTTGCATTATGGGATTTTCAAATCTATAGAGCAGAGTAGGACGAGGTTGGTTGTTTCCACTATTTTTTTTTTTTGTTTGTTTTATTGTTTTTGATTTTGAGTCAGGTTAGCTGATCCATCCCGAACAAATGTAAATACAAGCACTTGGTTTATGACTCAAATCTCTACTCTTTACTGCTACTGTAAAGACCTATACCACAACTACATTGCACTGTTAAAGTGTGACAATAAGCCAAAAATCTATGACTTACTGTGTGTGTGTGTGTGTGTGTGTGTCTTTATTAATATTCCCTGTTTAGAAAATGCATTAAATCAACTTTGCTCATCACATCATTGTGCAAACATCAGATTCCTGATGATGTTTCTTTTCTTTTACAGAGATTATGAATGATGTAATCAAGAAGGTAAAGAAGAAGGGAGAATGGAAGGTAAGAAGTTCGCAGTTCACAAGAAAATACCCTGAAATAAATAACTCTCTAATGAAAGGGAGCACACCGATATGGAGGGCTGTGTTTCCAAAAAAGATTGTTTTACCGTGTCCTCAGTCTCACCTCACCTAAACTGATAAGTGAAAGGACTTATTACTAGACAGCTTAGAGTAAATCAAAACATTTCACTCAAATCAGCTATTGTGTATCGAGCTGAAACAATTAGTCGATTCAATGATTTGTCCAGCTTGACGAATATGAATAGCTGGTTTTCTTAGTCTCCTACACACAACAGGAAAACAAGCCGGTGGAAATAAGCTCAATTCTTAGACAGGCCATAGTTGTCAAAAGAAGAGAGTTACAACCTAAAGGAGGTTAACCTGAATCAGCCAATTAATGAAGGAATGGCAGAGAAGTTTCACTCAGTTCTGTTTTCCACAAAAAGTGTCATGCAATGTGAGTAATAAAATGCGTTTGTATAGTAAATGTCTTATTTCCTGTTGCCAGGCACTGATCGTGGACCAGCTGAGCATGAGGATGTTGTCGTCCTGCTGCAAGATGACAGACATCATGACAGAGGGCATCACCAGTAAGAGCTGCTCACATTCTCTGCTACATCTTCATTCATTTGTCTGTGTATGTTCATCAGTAACGGTGTACATGTGTGTGTGTTCCTGCTTCTCTAGTCGTGGAGGACATCATGAAGCGACGAGAGCCTCTTCCCAGCCTGGAGGCCATTTACCTGATTACGCCCACAGAGAAGGTACGCGTGCTCTCTCATTCATAGTGAAGGTTCAGAGAGTGTCTACGGCAGCAGCGTGCCATACCATAATTAAGTACAGTATTACATAGTAGGTTGTAGAAGAGTGTGTGAAGGAGGTCAGAACACTTTCATGTGCTTTTCAAACATCATCTTAATCCAAACGTCATGGCGACAAAGCTTTAATGACACGTATACTGTAGTCAACACACTGATGTGAACCCTCCAATCTGACGCCCTGATTGCCTGTTTCTCTCTCTGCAGTCGGTCCACACCCTCATCGCAGACTTCAAAGACCCTCATTCAGCTAAATACAAGGCAGCCCATGTTTTCTTCACTGACTGTGAGTAGATGCATGAAGACTTGCTTCAGCTTTAGAAGATATCTGTTGTGCAGATCAATTATTTGTTCAATCAGTCCATTGTGTTATTGAATTGATGACATATGTATCAACCAAGGGTATCTTCAATGAATGTATTAATTAGATGAATGAACATTACACAGAGATCCTCACTTTTGGCCTCATTCACAATTCCAATAACTCCAGAGCATTATTTAGTCCCAAAGTTTTATAAAGTCCGCCACATATTATTCTGCTTCAGTCCATACTGTTATCATATAACAGCACCATGAATTTGGTTTATATGCTGCCACAATACCATCAAATAATATTTTCTTTTTTTTAGTATGATGGAGTCATAAAATATGATGACAGACATTCGAAGGTCGATTCAAAAACCTAAATAGAAGCTTCGACCTTCGTATTTTAATGATGAGAATATCTGATGAGGATGACATTTGGCCGATGCATTCCTAAACGATTTTGTCGTCTATTAAACCTGTTTTAGTGAATGCAGTCAAAAATGTTTGAGGAAGAGCACACAAACATCATCTCTGAACAAACGTCATAGTTCAGTGAAATTTAAATCTGAACATGTTATTGGAACCAATGAATCACACATTTCTCAATGTCACCCTTCCAGCCTGCCCTGATCCTCTCTTCAACGAGCTCACAAAGAGCCGCGCTTCCAAAACCATCAAGACTCTGACGGAGATCAACATCGCCTTCTTGCCCTACGAGTCTCAGGTAAAGATCCAGCTGTGTGGACCGATGATGGCTGCACTGGCACCTTCCCAGTAAATTACTGGGGAAACCTTTGGGTCTTGTGATTTTCACTATTGACACTACATTCAGGAACATTTGCATCTTACAATGAATAGGAAGCATGAAGGTATAGACAGTCCAATAGATGGCAATAATGCAACAATGCAACACTTATGAATGCCAACCGGCATAAAACTCAACAGAAGAAGATGGGGCAAGTATTATTATTATAATAAATATTATTATTTGCAGGAAAAAAGTGGGCGAGGAGCTGTTTTTTTCCAGTGCCAATGTTCTTGTAATGTATTTAATATTTAACACCTTAACAAAGAAAGCATTTGGTGTGAATGCTAAACTGTAAACAAAAACATCATCATTGGAGTCTTGTGCCTGCAATGTTACTGCTTTCATACAGAACAGAGCTGTATAGCTATGCTGTATATACCAGCTGTTTGAAATATTTCCAGGTCTTGAGGTGAGAAATTGGCGGTATAGATTTGCCTGAATATCAATCCCTGCTCCCATGCAGGAAATGTTGCAGGGATGAACTAGGGATGAACCAGTTTGACAACAATTTTCAAAAAAGATTCGAAAGAATGCAACCATGCAGTAAGAGTGCTTTGCATGTTTCTGTCTGGCCCCTGGATGGTTTTCTTTCTTGCCTTTATTCACCGTTCTTTTCTCCTCTTAGAGACAATGAATGAAGCCGGTTTAGTTTTGTTTGTTACACCAGAGGGAGATCCAGAGATATAAAGAGTTCTAGCTGTGGAAGGTTGATTAAGACGGGGTGGAGGAGAGAGACGCCGCTAAGGACAGAGCCAGGAATAGTAACATGAAGGTTATTAGAGTCAGGGATGGATACAAAAAAGCCAGAGAGGAGAGAGAAGTACACACTCAGGTGGTTGCTTGACATCATGCTGCTGACTCACTTGTCACTCTGTTTACAGACAGACAGACTTACAGAAAATCCTTCATTTTTCCATCCCTCCCTCCCACCTGCTTCTCCACCATTGCTGTGTTTTTCCTCCCTCTGTCTGTTTTGTGGGGCGGTTCCTCCCACCATTTCTCCATACAAGTCGCTTGCTCTCTCTAGTCCTTGTTCTCCATCTTCATAATCATTTCTCTACATTTGTTATTTTCCTTTCCCAACCATAGTTTTTTTTTACCCCCCCCTCCCTTTCTATCTCTCACATCTCTCCTTCACTCTCTCACTATCTGAAGATGCTGCTTAACCCACAATGCTTTGCTCCCCTCCTGTCTACTCTGATTAAGTCAGAGTCAATGGTTTTCTGCTCTAGGCAAAGTGCTGCCTCATAGCCCCGCCCACAGACTGATGCTTCATTGGGTGAGTCAGGATCCACACAGCAAGTGCTAGCCAATGGTAGCTGAGCTAACATAGGGAGCGTTCTGCAGATCATGTGACTGTAGACAGATTGAGGGGGAGGAGGGAGTGGTAGTGAGAGATGCAGAAGAGGAGAGGAGAGCAATGATGAGAAAGGAGAGGGGAGTACTCAAGTTGCAGTTTACATCCAGTTTCTGTCCAAATTGTCATCACCTCCTCATTTTATCACGTTTGTATTAAATTGTTGGAATTAGAATATGAATTTGTGAGCTATGCCAAAATCATGTTTTGCAAGGTCACACTAACCTTGACCATTGACCACCAAATTCTTATCAGATTACCTTTGAGTGAAAGTGAAATTTTTGCATAATAACAAATTCCCGATATATATTATTCAAGAGAATGTGAAAGATATGAGCTTGATATATCCTTGAAATGTAACTACCACATTCTAATCAGTTCATTATTGGCAATTGAATTCCCTCAAATATTGCATATACATATATCACATTCACAAGAGTGACCTTATCCTTTCACTGTTAGCCACTAAAATCTAGTCAGGTCTTGGTTGAGTCCAAGTTGATGCTTGTGACAGATGTAATGATACCCCTCAGGTAACTATTTCAGATTCATGAAAATGTGACAGATGTGAGTGCAAAGTATCCTTGACCTTCTGATCTGAGATATTGCTTTTATGAGAATGGGATGTATAGTATGTCATAGTATAGCATGTTGGAAAAAAGGTCATAGTATAGTATGTTGGAAAAAAGGTCATAGTATAGTATGTTGGAAAAAAGGTCATAGTATAGCATGTTGGAAAAAAGGTCATAGTATAGTATGTTGAAAAAAAGGTAATCGAATAGTATGTTGAAAAAAGGTCATAGTATAGTATGACTTTTTCTTTTCGAAAAATTTGACTATGGCTTTTTATGACTGTTTTGGACTCACTGCACACTCAGACTTTGCTTTACATACGATACCAGTGATTTTTATCACTTTTTAATCACTTTTTACAACAATTTATGAATTCTGTCAACTGCTTTTTTTTTGTAAATTTTCGACATGCTTATGTTGGGAAAATGGGTCATAGTTAACTATGTTGAAAAAAAGGTCACAGTATAGCATGTTGGAAAAATAGGTCATAGTATAGTATGTTGAAAAAAGGTCATAGTATAGTATGTTGAAAAAAGGTCATAGTATAGCATGTTGTAAAAATAGGTCATAGTATAGTATGTTGGAAAAAGGTCATAGTATAGTATGTTGAAAAAAGGTCAAAGAATAGTATGTTGGGAAAATAGCATGTTGAAAAAAAGATCATAGTATAGTATGTTGAAAAAAAGGTCATAGTATAGTATGTTGAAAAAAAGGTCATAGTATAGTATGTTGGAAAAAAGGTCAAAGAATAGTATGTTGGGAAAATAGCATGTTGAAAAAAAGATCATAGTATAGTATGTTGAAAAAAAGGTCATAGTATAGTATGTTGGAAAAAAGGTCATAGTATAGTATGTTGAAAAAAAGGTCATAGTATAGTATGTTGGAAAAAAGGTCATAGTATAGTATGTTGGAAAAAAGCAAGGTGAAAAAAAAGATCACAGTATAGTATGTTGGAAAAAAGCATGTTGAAAAAAAGATCACAGTATAGTATGTTGGAAAAACAGGTCATAGTATAGTATGTTGGAAAAGAGGTTATAGTATAGTATGTTGGAAAAAAGGTCATAGTATAGTATGTTGGAAAAAAGGTCATAGTATAGTATGTTGGAAAAAAGGTCATAGTATAGTATGTTGAAAAAAAGATCACAGTATAGTATGTTGGAAAAATAGGTCATAGTATAGTATGTTGGAAAAAAGCAAGGTGAAAAAAAAGATCACAGTATAGTATGTTGGAAAAATAGGTCATAGTATAGTATGTTGAAAAAAAGGTAATAGAATAGTATGTTGGAAAAAAGGTCATCAAATAGTATGTTGAAAAAAGGTCATAGTATAGTAGGACTTTTTCTTTTCGAAAAAATTTGACTATGGCTTTTTATGACTGTTTTGGACTCACTACACTCAGACTTTGCTTTACATACGATACCAGGGATTTTTATCACTTTTTAATCACTTTTTACAACAATTTATGAATTCTGTCAACTTACTTTTTTGTGAATTTTCGACATGCTATAGTATGTTGGGAAGACGGGTCATAGTTCACTATGTTGAAAAAAAAGATCACAGTATAGTATGTTGGAAAAATAGGTCATAGTATAGTATGTTGAAAAAAAGGTAATAGAATAGTATGTTGGAAAAAAGGTCATCAAATAGTATGTTGAAAAAAGGTCATAGTATAGTAGGACTTTTTCTTTTCGAAAAAATTTGACTATGGCTTTTTATGACTGTTTTGGACTCACTACACTCAGACTTTGCTTTACATACGATACCAGGGATTTTTATCACTTTTTAATCACTTTTTACAACAATTTATGAATTCTGTCAACTTACTTTTTTGTGGATTTTCGACATGCTATAGTATGTTGGGAAGACGGGTCATAGTTCACTATGTTGAAAAAAAGGTCACAGTATAGCATGTTGGAAAAATAGGTAATAGTATAGTATGTTGAAAAAAGGTCATAGTATAGTATGTTGAAAAAAGGTCATAGTATAGTATGTTGGAAAAAAGGTCATAGTATAGTATGTTGGAAAAAAGCATGTTGAAAAAAAGGTCATAGTATAATATGTTGGAAAAAAGGTCATATTATAGTATGTTGGAAAAAAGGTCATAGTATAGTATGTTGGAAAAAAGGTAATCAAATAGTATGTTGAAAAAAGGTCATAGTATAGTATGTTGAAAAAAGGTCATAGTATAGTATGTTGAAAAAAGGTCATAGTATAGTATGTTGAAAAAAGGTCATAGTATAGTATGTTGGAAAAAAGGTCATAGTATAGTATGTTGGAAAAAAGCATGGTGAAAAAAAGATCATAGTATAGTATGTTGGAAAAAGGTCATAGTATAGTATGTTGGAAAAAGGTCATAGTATAGTATGTTGGAAAAAAGGTCATAGTATAGTATGTTGGAAAAAAGCATGGTGAAAAAAAGATCATAGTATAGTATGTTGGAAAAAAAGATCATGGTATAGTATGTTGGAAAAAAGCATGGTGAAAAAAAGGTCATAGTATAGTATGTTGAAAAAAGGTCAAAGAATAGCATGTTGAAAAAAAGATCATAGTATAGTATGTTGGAAAAAAGGTCATATTATAGCATGTTGAAAAAAAGATCATAGTATAGTATGTTGGAAAAAAGGTCATATTATAGCATGTTGGAAAAAAGGTCATAGTATAGTATGTTGAAAAAAGGTCAAAGAATAGCATGTTGAAAAAAAGATCATACTATAGTATGTTGGAAAAGAGGTCATAGTATAGTATGTTGGAAAAAAGGTCATAGTATAATATGTTGGAAAAAAGGTCATATTATAGTATGTTGGAAAAAAGGTCATAGTATAGTATGTTGGAAAAAAGGTCATAGTATAGTATGTTCGAAAAAAGGTCATAGTATAGTATGTTCGAAAAAAGGTCATAGTATAGTATGTTGGAAAAAAGCAAGGTGAAAAAAAAGATCACAGTATAGTATGTTGGAAAAATAGGTCATAGTATAGTATGTTGAAAAAAAAGGTCATAGTATAGTATGTTGGAAAAAAAGGTCATAGTATAGTATGTTGGAAAAATAGCATGTTGAAAAAAAGATCACAGTATAGTATGTTGGAAAAACAGGTCATAGTATAGTATGTTGGAAAAGAGGTCATAGTATAGTATGTTGGAAAAAGGTCATAGTATAGTATGTTGGAAAAAAGGTCATAGTATAGTATGTTGGAAAAAAGGTCATAGTATAGTATGTTGGAAAAAAGGTCATAGTATAGTATGTTGGAAAAAAGGTCATAGTATAGTATGTTGGAAAAAAGATCACAGTATAGTATGTTGAAAAACAGGTCATAGTATAGTATGTTGGAAAAGAGGTCATAGTATAGTATGTTGGAAAAAAGGTCATAGTATAGTATGTTGGAAAAAAGGTCATAGTATAGTATGTTGGAAAAAAGGTCATAGTATAGTATGTTGGAAAAAAGATCACAGTATAGTATGTTGGAAAAACAGGTCATAGTATAGTATGTTGGAAAAAAGCAAGGTGAAAAAAAAGATCACAGTATAGTATGTTGGAAAAACAGGTCATAGTATAGTATGTTGGAAAAAAGCAAGGTGAAAA
Source organism: Chelidonichthys spinosus (assembly GCA_029853015.1). Classification (NCBI taxonomy): domain Eukaryota; kingdom Metazoa; phylum Chordata; class Actinopteri; order Perciformes; family Triglidae; genus Chelidonichthys; species Chelidonichthys spinosus. Next base: position 7,630,850 of record CM056840.1, read on the forward strand.
AAAAGATCACAGTATAGTATGTTGGAAAAACAGGTCATAGTATAGTATGTTGGAAAAAAGCAAGGTGAAAAAAAGATCACAGTATAGTATGTGGGAAAAATAGGTCATAATATAGTATGTTGAAAAAAAGGTAATAGAATAATATGTTGGAAAAAAGGTCATCGAATAGTATGTTGAAAAAAGGTCATAGTATAGTATGTTGGGAAAAAAAGGTCATATTATAGTATGTTGGAAAAAAAGGTCATAGTATAGTATGTTGGAAAAAAGGTCATAGTATAGTATGTTGGAAAAAAGCATGTTGAAAAAAAGATCATAGTATAGTATGTTGAAAAAAAGGTCATAGTATAGTATGTTGGAAAAAAGGTCATAGTATAGTATGTTGAAAAAAAGATCACAGTATAGTATGTTGGAAAAACAGGTCATAGTATAGTATGTTGGAAAAAAGCAAGGTGAAAAAAAAGATCACAGTATAGTATGTTGGAAAAAAGCATGTTGAAAAAAAGATCACAGTATAGTATGTTGGAAAAACAGGTCATAGTATAGTATGTTGGAAAAGAGGTTATAGTATAGTATGTTGGAAAAAAGGTCATAGTATAGTATGTTGGAAAAAAGGTCATAGTATAGTATGTTGGAAAAAAGGTCATAGTATAGTATGTTGGAAAAAAGGTCATAGTATAGTATGTTGGAAAAAAGATCACAGTATAGTATGTTGGAAAAACAGGTCATAGTATAGTATGTTGGAAAAAAGCAAGGTGAAAAAAAAGATCACAGTATAGTATGTTGGAAAAACAGGTCATAGTATAGTATGTTGGAAAAAAGCAAGGTGAAAAAAAAGATCACAGTATAGTATGTTGGAAAAACAGGTCATAGTATAGTATGTTGGAAAAAAGCAAGGTGAAAAAAAGATCACAGTATAGTATGTGGGAAAAATAGGTCATAATATAGTATGTTGAAAAAAAGGTAATAGAATAATATGTTGGAAAAAAGGTCATCGAATAGTATGTTGAAAAAAGGTCATAGTATAGTATGTTGGGAAAAAAAGGTCATATTATAGTATGTTGGAAAAAAAGGTCATAGTATAGTATGTTGGAAAAAAGGTCATAGTATAGTATGTTGGAAAAAAGCATGTTGAAAAAAAGATCATAGTATAGTATGTTGAAAAAAAGGTCATAGTATAGTATGTTGGAAAAAAGGTCATAGTATAGTATGTTGAAAAAAAGATCACAGTATAGTATGTTGGAAAAACAGGTCATAGTATAGTATGTTGGAAAAAAGCAAGGTGAAAAAAAAGATCACAGTATAGTATGTTGGAAAAAAGCATGTTGAAAAAAAGATCACAGTATAGTATGTTGGAAAAACAGGTCATAGTATAGTATGTTGGAAAAGAGGTTATAGTATAGTATGTTGGAAAAAAGGTCATAGTATAGTATGTTGGAAAAAAGGTCATAGTATAGTATGTTGGAAAAAAGGTCATAGTATAGTATGTTGGAAAAAAGGTCATAGTATAGTATGTTGAAAAAAAGATCACAGTATAGTATGTTGGAAAAACAGGTCATAGTATAGTATGTTGGAAAAAAGCAAGGTGAAAAAAAAGATCACAGTATAGTATGTTGGAAAAATAGGTCATAGTATAGTATGTTGAAAAAAAGGTAATAGAATAGTTTGTTGGAAAAAAGGTCATCGAATAGTATGTTGAAAAAAGGTCATAGTATAGTAGGACTTTTTCTTTTCGAAAAAATTTGACTATGGCTTTTTATGACTGTTTTGGACTCACTACACTCAGACTTTGCTTTACATACGATACCAGGGATTTTTTATCACTTTTTAATCACTTTTTACAACAATTTATGAATTCTGTCAACTTACTTTTTTGTGAATTTTCGACATGCTATAGTATGTTGGGAAAACGGGTCATAGTTCACTATGTTGAAAAAAAAGTCACAGTATAGCATGTTGGAAAAATAGGTAATAGTATAGTATGTTGAAAAAAGGTCATAGTATAGTATGTTGGAAAAAAGCATGTTGAAAAAAGGTCATAGTATAGTATGTTGAAAAAAAGGTCATAGTATAGTATGTTGGAAAAAAGGTCATAGTATAGTATGTTGGAAAAAAGGTCATAGTATAGTATGTTGGAAAAAAGGTCATAGTATAGTATGTTGGAAAAAAGCATGTTGAAAAAAAGGTCATAGTATAGTATGTTGGAAAAAAGGTCATAGTATAGTATGTTGGAAAAAAGGTCATAGTATAGTATGTTGGAAAAAAGGTCATAGTATAGTATGTTGGAAAAAAGCATGTTGAAAAAAAGGTCATAGTATAGTATGTTGAAAAAAAGGTCATAGTATAATATGTTGGAAAAAAGGTCATATTATAGTATGTTGGAAAAAAGGTCATAGTATAGTATGTTGGAAAAAAGGTAATCAAATAGTATGTTGAAAAAAGGTCATAGTATAGTATGTTGGAAAAAAGCATGTTGAAAAAAAGGTCATAGTATAGTATGTTGAAAAAAGGTCATAGTATAGTATGTTGGAAAAAAGGTCATAGTATAGTATGTTGGAAAAAAAGATCATAGTATGTTGAAAAAAAGGTCATAGTATAGTATGTTGGAAAAAAGGTCATAGTATAGTATGTTGGAAAAAAAGGTCATAGTATAGTATGTTGGAAAAAAGCATGTTGAAAGAAGATCACAGTATAGTATGTTTGAAAAGAGGTCATAGTATAGTATGTTGGAAAAAAGCATGGTGAAAAAAAGATCACAGTATAGTATGTTGGAAAAAAAGATCATGGTATAGTATGTTGGAAAAAAGCATGGTGAAAAAAAGGTCATAGTATAGTATGTTGAAAAAAGGTCAAAGAATAGCATGTTGAAAAAAAGATCATAGTATAGTATGTTGGAAAAAAGGTCATATTATAGCATGTTGAAAAAAGGTCATAGTATAGTATGTTGAAAAAAGGTCATAGTATAGCATTTTGAAAAAAAGATCATAGTATAGCATGTTGAAAAAAAAGGTCATAGTATAGCATGTTGAAAAAAACAATAAAAAGTAATCATATAGTGTGTAGGGAAAAAAGTCACAGCATTATGAAAAAAAAAAGACATCAAAATCAGAAGAAGAACCAGCTTTAATGACCGAGCAATTGTGAACACATACAAGGAGTCAGACCTTGGTATTTTTCTGCTCTAATGTATCTGCACACAGAAATAGACTAATAACAGGCAGACAGACAACAATGCTTATCAGGCTTAATAAACACCTGACTCTTATCAGATTTTGACTACCATGTACAGTTTTAAATATATGCATTTTTCAGATGAAATGTGCTAACAGTCAGACAACAGTGATGCAGAGTGCAAAGGGTGCTGGGATAAACATGGAATGATATATGAACAACAGGTTGCTTTATATGACATAGACAGATGTGAGACAACTTTTGTTGTGATATGATATTAAAAATGAAATTGAATTGAATAATACTCTCTGTTTTAGTCTGTCCTGCTTTGTTGCTGATCCACACCACACAGTGATGGTTGAACTGACTGGATAATTACAGGGAAGACCTGTATTAGATCTCCGAAGACAGATGGTATTTCATCATCTTAATTTATCTGGATGGTGTCTATGTTGGAAGGCCATTCGAGTTCCCTGGGAGATGGTGGATCCCGAATATTGAAGTCGTCCACAGCAGACACAGTGTTGTTCAGAAATGTTGTTGGGAGCAGTGTAGGCGTCTCCTCCTGAAGTCCACTGTCATCTCCGCAGTGAAAGTGTGTTCAGCTCAATGTTGTTGTGACTTCACCAGATGGGAGACTGAGAAAAGGCCACAGTGTAGTATGTCAAACAAACTCATAGTATAGCATGTCAAAAGAGACGGTATGTAGTACGGCCAACAGAGTCATAAGAAACCAAAGTATATTGGCATATTGGAGGGGGGAGGTCATACTATAATATGTTGCAAAAAGTCAAAGTATAGCATGTAAGTCCTAAAGGTTTCATTGCGTAATTTTTCAGAAAAAGTTATGGTAGATTTTGCTGAAAAAACTTTCAGTATAGTATGTCAAAAAAGTCACATGATATCCGGTCCACAGTTGTGAGAGATGAGGAGGCATCAAAAAGATGTTAGGTAGAAACGCTCAAATCAATGTAAAAAAAGTGTTTTGAAGCTCAGCTTCAGAGTGTCATGTTTGTGTGTGCAGGTGTACTCTCTGGACAATCCAGATGCCTTCCACAGTTTCTACAGCCCCCATAAGACCCAGCTGAAGAACCCGGTGATGGAGAGGCTGGCTGAGCAGCTGGCCACGCTCTGCGCCACCCTGAAGGAGTACCCCGCTGTCCGATACCGAGGGTGAGCAGCAGGGGTGCTGTGGGTACAGACTGGTTTACAAAACAAAAGGCGTTTCAGCAGTCAGGGAATTATTGGACAGATGCAACTGCGAGGAATGACATTTTTAAATATAGTGAAGGACATCGATCTGTTGGAAATGGTGTTCATTAAAGGCTACTAAAAACAGAAATATTAAAGATCCCCTCCAAACCCATGACATATGGTGCTCGCAATATTAAACTGTGAAGTCTATTTGAAAGGACCTTGTAAAAAATAAAAAATGACAGTCTTTGAAGAAAAGGAATCTATGAATATGTAATATATACAGAAAAACTTTTCCCCCTCAGAAGATTAAAGTGAAACCAGTGTCAACCTGTCTGTCCTGCACAGTAAATACTAAACATCCAGTACTACTGAGCAAAACAATGTTATTTAATGGAGGCCACTTACAAACGTTATTGAATTGTTTTTTTTTTTTTTTACTTGCCATCCCTCTCTGGACATATGGAGAGAATTGCAAGATGTCAAAGTTCTATTTTAGAGCACATTTACCGAGAGGAGCAGGGTTTCTATTTCAGTCAAACTTATTTACCTGCTGAAACAAAGTCTTTTTGTTCAAATGAAACCCTGTCTTCCCTCATTACTGCAGCTAGATGCTTGTATTTCTTCATTTAATGTATAGATCTGGATCTTGTCCTTTCAAAACAATAACAAAGGAAAATGAGGAACATTTTACTGTCCCATATGAATAGTTTCTATTATTGGACCTGCATTTCTATAGCCTCTTGTCTAGTCTTTTTCGACTACTCAAGGCGCTAAAATTAATTAGTATTATAAGTTATTTGGGAAATGCAGCAGGGACAGAGCTGCTCTCAAAATTATAATTTTTTTTTACAAAGAATCTTTGTCAAAAATGTTTTCCTCTTTTCTTCTTGTCTCATCTGCTTGCTTGATTCCTTTTTTTCCTTCCTCTTTCCTCCTTTTCACTTTCCATCTCCATAACCATCCATTTGTCCACCTGATTGTCCTCCTGCCAGCGAGTACAAGGACAACGCCACCCTGGCCCAGCTGGTTCAGGACAAACTGGACGCCTACAAGGCTGATGACCCCACTATGGGAGAGGTGAGGGCTGGACCACTATTTGCTCTTGTGTCCCCTTATATTCCTGCTTAATGCTCTGTCTTGTTTTCACTTGTGGTCTCATATTCTTATTGGAAAAATCATTCTTGGTTGGTGGTGGTTAAAGTTGAATTCTACATGTAGAATGTCCTTCAAAATGATCACATGTACAACATCATGTGTTATCCTTTTGTCTCTCTCTCTCTCCATAGGGTCCAGATAAGGCTCGCTCACAGCTGATCATCCTGGACAGAGCGTTTGACCCCGTCTCTCCTGTCCTGCATGAGCTCACCTTCCAGGCCATGGGCTACGACCTGCTGCCCATCGAAAACGACGTCTACAAGTACCGAACACACACAATTATTGTTCCCATTTGTATGAACGTATATGTTAAAGCAGCAGCGGACTAATTCAGTGTGTTTCAGTAAGTATGCATCCGTCTGTTCCTCAGATACGAGACCAGTGGCATCGGAGACTCTCGTGAGAAGGAGGTTCTGCTGCATGAAGACGATGACCTGTGGGTGAGCCTGAGACACAAACACATAGCAGAGGTCTCCCAGTGAGTACTTTACTTCATACTTGTATATTTTCTTCACTTTGGATACTGACTTACGCGATATAACAACCTCTCTCGCCTGTGTCTCTGCTTCTCCTTTTGTTTGTCGTTAGGGAAGTAACACGTCAGCTGAAGGACTTTTCTGCCAGTAAGAGGATGAACACTGGAGAGAAGGTAAAGAACATCCAGTAACATCAAGATGGTACAAGAGCGTTAATGGATAACTTCTTTCATTCTTAAAAAACTTCACATTATTAAGTATTGTTGTTGTTTTTTTTGTTCCATGACTTGACTTTTTAATGGCATACATCATTATAAAATATTTTTTTATGACATACATATTTTTTTATTTATGCTATTACTTTTACATTTTTTATGACTATATTCTGACAGTTTTTTTATTGCATACTAAATGGAAAAGCTCTACATTCTTGGGTATTAATATTATTTTCAGTCTTGCCAAGAGTTGGATAAGAACATTGAAGCTTAAATCAGCAGGTGCTTAGCTGAGAATAAAAATACAGCTAGCGTAGTAAAGTCACAGCTTGTTTTTTGTAGCAATTAAAGAAATTAGATAGGAGAGCTGCTCAGCACCCTGTTTCAAGTCTGTGTGCTGAGCTAAGCTGCTGCTGGCTGCAGTTTCATCTTTAATTACAGACATGAGTGGTATCAAGGTATCCCACTCTAAGCTCATTATTTACCAACATGCTGAACCATGCCTTTAAATATATACTGACAAAATGTCACTTTAATTAAATTAGTGTATTAAATGTTTGTCAGCATCACTTGGCAGCAGAAATTAAGCTGTTTGTAGCAAAATCAAGTGTTGAGACCATAAATATGGTCTGTTATTAATAAGGTTAGCAGTGTATTTTGTGGTATCTTGCACTGATCATCATCACTCTTTTGCTTCAACAGACCACAATGAGGGATCTGTCCCAGATGCTGAAGAAGATGCCTCAGTACCAGAAGGAGCTCAGCAAGGTTTGTGTCTAGGTTTGTGTGTGTGTGTGTGTGTCTGTGTGTGTCTGTGTGTGTGTGTGTGTGTGTGTGTGTGTGTGTGTGTGTGTGTGTGTGTGTGTGTGTGTGCGTGCTGACCCTGTGTGTTTGGTGTTTTTCAGTACTCCACTCATCTGCAGCTGGCTGAAGACTGCATGAAGCATTACCAGGGAACGGTGGACAAGCTGTGCCGTGTGGAACAGGTGAGAGGGGAGGCGCTTAGAGAGGAAAGAGGAGAGGAAACAAGGAGAGAGGATGGAAAAGGAAATGAGGAGAGAAGTGTCCTACAAGGGGAAAGACAATTAAAGATCAATGATATTGAGTTTTTGTCGCACATAAATGACAACCATTCTGAACTAGTTTACAGTCGCTGCATATGTGTATTTGTGGGTTGACATGATACTGAGTTCTCTGTTGCAGGATCTGGCGATGGGCACAGACGCCGAGGGGGAGAAGATCAAAGACCCCATGAGGGCCATCGTGCCAATCCTGCTGGATGCCAACGTCAGCACGTACGACAAGATCCGCATCATCCTGCTCTACATTTTCCTCAAGAACGGTAAGAAGGAGACATGAAGACATCTGAACTGTTAAAATTCCAGTTGGTGCCTTAAAAGTTTGTTTTGTTCTACTCGTTTTTCTTCATTACTCACTACGAACCCACAGACTATTTACTTCCTTATAAAGAAATGAACTAAACTAGTCAGCTGTTCAGCACAAGTCTGTAAAAACATGTTTCACAGTAAATACAGATGCATAACCTGACAATCCTACACGGCCATAATAAGCTGTTACACAGTATCCAGGAAGTATAAAGTGTACATTTAGAGTTTTATGAAAATTATTTTCTTATTGCACTCAAGCTCAACCAGAATTCCCTCCCATCCCTGAACAAGCTGAACATATTAAATGTAAACACACACAGGTGATGTCTTATGACAAACTTATATAAATATGTGTGTGTGTGCATGTGTGTGTGTGTTCAGGCATTACGGAGGAGAACCTGAACAAGCTGATCCAACACGCTCAGATCCCCCCTGAAGACAGTGAGATCATCACCAACATGGCTCACCTGGGCGTCCCCATCGTCACAGATGTAAGATTCTCACTGGGTCGCCCTCTTCTTCTTCTTTTTTTTTCTTCTTCTCCCTCCTCTGCTTTTTCTGTCAGTCATCGGTTCTCTACGACCAAACAGTGGGAATGTTTCCAGACTAACACCAGAGACATTTGTATCTCTTTTACATCCTGGACTCTTCCTTCCCTCATTAGTCGACCCTCCGCCGAGGAAAGAAGCTGGACAGGAAGGAGCGTGTGAGCGAGCAGACCTATCAGCTGTCCCGCTGGACACCACTGGTCAAGGACATCATGGAGGTGTGTTAAAGGCTTAAATCATGAGCTGACTTCTAATGTACATTGATCCTGTGTTTTTTAAACAAAGGCTTTATTTCAGCAGAGGTTCTCCCCTTTTCAACTTAAACTTAAAGGTTTTTTTTATTTATATCTTTTCCATCCGGTTTTTGACAACTGTATTTAGACGCTGATTTGTGTGAAGTCACTCCTCCACACCGGAGTCACACATGGTTGCTAAGAGACGGGACACAACTGTGAAGCCCGTATTGAAGTGTGTTTGTGTTTGTTTAGGGCGGACAGCATCGCTGACTCTTTTGTCTTCTCGTCCCTCTGCAGGATGCTATCGATGATAAGCTGGACACCAAGCACTACCCCTACATCTCCACCCGCTCCTCGGCCTCCTTCAGCACCACTGCAGTCAGGTACGCACTCGCACACCTCACTGCATGGAAATGGAGAAATGGAGGGAGATCAATAGTTATATGGGGTGGGAGTCCAACGCATCAATACTTCTGATGACCGTAGGTTAGTGAGCCGTGTACAGATGTCATATATATGTAGACGCACATCAGGGCTCCACCGAATAGTTCAAGAGTGTGTGTGTGTGTGTGTGTGTGACTTACACTCACCTTCTGTTCCAAACTGATGTCCCTCATTAGCGGCCCCTCCCCCACAGACACACCCAGCACTGAGGGCCACATTAGGATGCATGTTAGTCGAAGGAAAGCTACACAGATGAACATTAAACCTCACGTTTAAATCATAATACATTAACAATATTAAAAGGATACTTTTTATGTGGGTGTCCAGTCAAGGCTGATGGTTAATGTGGTCTACAGAAGAAATGCATTCATAACATCATTCAGAAGTGCTCAGTGAATATGACAAACGAAATAAAACTCACCAAACCCGTCTCGTTAGTCTCTCCACTGTTCCGACATCAGCAACTCAAATAAATCCTTAATAGCCAAGAGAGATGTGAAAACATGGCACCAACTTCCCCACCACAGCTGCTCATCGGCAGTTCCCTCTTTCTTCAGAGACAGGCCATTCAATTAGCAAATAACAGTGACTAAATCGGCACAAATCACGTTTTTTCTCTCTTGGTTCTGTTTTCCACTTCACCTCTGGATCCTGGGGAAGGAACATTTTTCATGCATCGTAACAGCGACTCCAACATAAACTGCCCAGGACATTTTTTAGGTAGTATTGCTCCCCTCTGGCCTGCCAGGCCTAAAGATGAAAATATACATATTTTCCTCCTGAGCTGGGTGTTTTCAGCCTCCAAATAGGCCAGCAGCAGCCTGTGTGTAACCTACTAACCTGTAACCTTTGTGTCCGTGACACATTATCCATATTATATGAGAAATCACCTGAAAAGAGTGCATATGTAATAACCTGAGCCTGTTTTCCTCTCTGCCCTGGCAGTGCTCGGTACGGCCACTGGCACAAGAACAAGACACCTGGAGAGTACCGCACCGGGCCACGCGTCATGGTCTTCATCATCGGCGGCGCCTCCTTCAGCGAGATGCGCTGCGCCTATGAGGTCACACAGGCCAATGGGAAGTGGGAGGCTGTCATTGGTGAGTACTGCACCAGGTGGCGCCACTGAGCGCAGGCCAAGAGCAAGAAGAAGGGTTCGTGTTTGTAGGTTCTGGTTGTGGCTACTCTAAGAAACGCCCACCACACACACACACACACACACACACACACACACACACACACACACACACACACACACACACACACACACACACACACACACACACACACACACACACACACACACACACACACACACACACACACACACTTTCTGGAATGAGGTTGCACCCTGGTGAAGCAAGTGGTAAGATGATTATGGGTAAATTTAGTTTTTGCACAAAAGAAAACATAAAAAAAGTTCCCGATCGCTGGCTTAAACAACGACTACTAGACTTGCTAAAGAAGAATCGATACCAGATTAAATATGGTTTCACAGCTCATGTAGGAGAGAGTAATTCCCCTTTGGACGACCACACACCCTGATCATGAATCCCGACGCCCACAACGAGCACAGTGAAGCAGTAACCTGGTGTAAATGCACATAGCTGTTAGAACCTGCCTATTGTGTGCAATGTGTTTATGTAAAATAGCCCTTTATGTTATTCCCCTCTGTTCTGTTTATTTGAAGTCTTGAAGCTTTGCCAGCCAGTCTGTGTTGTTCTAAATGGGAAAGTGTCTTGTTAGTTTTTGTTGTGCTCTGCTTCAGCTGTTGTCTTTAAAAACAACTGTTGTCTTTAAATTGCAGCCACGCCATGTCTTTTTCTGTGTGTGTGTGTGTGTGTGTGTGTGTGTGTGTGTATACTCTGTGTGTGTGTGTGTGCTGTACGACCGGTTGCTTGTTTCTTTTAACCCTTTTGTTTCTGGAGCGAGTGGGGAAGGGGGCGTGGCATGTGCTGAGAGACGAGTGGTGAAGCCGCCTCTGTTCCTCCACAGGTTCCACCCACATGCTCACCCCCACCAAATTCTTATCGGACCTGCAGCACCCCGACTTCCGAGAGTCCACTAGGGTGTCCTTTGAGGACGCAGAACCCACAGCCGAGTGAGGCAGAGACAGATTGGGAGGGAGGGAGAGAGAAATCACACTGAAAAAAGTAAAGGCAGCCGTACAAAGAAGCCCTTTGTGAACCTTCGCAGTACAAGGGCTTCCTCCTTGTTCCTCCTTCTTCTTTGAACACTCAGTACTGTTTTATGTAACTCCACCGTCCTCCTCTCCGTGTTCCTCAGGGATGGGAGACCCCTGACCTTTCCTCACCACATGGACCGCTCCATCAGTCCCTGTTAGCCAATCAGAGTGGGAGTCCTGCTATTCAAATCAGGTGTAGCCTGTCTGTTGTCCCTGTTGGCTGGATCCAAGTGACCAAAGCCAGTAGAGATCTGATGCATAAAATAATTTGGGCGCACACGGTCAAAGTCCATGAGGGCCCAGTCCCTCGAGTCCAGAGGATGGACATTTGGATTCAGCCCAAGTAAAGTCTGCTGAAGAGCGGCCATGTCTGAGGGGGTCGTGACCCCATCCCTGCTGCCTCCTCCCATCATCTCAGCTGGGTGGATTAAATCGCCCCCCCACTACAGCCACCCAGAGGCCCCTTGAGCCCTGTTGAACACCCACTCCAGATTTAATCTACCCCCGAGATCCATCTTTATCCGTTTTTACTGTCTGATTATTTTTCTAATTAAGCCTTTGCAAAGACAATCACCTTGATTTGTTACTGGTTTTTCCACATTCGGACAGGTCCTTGAGTTGATGTTGGATTTCAAAGAAGGATCCTCTCCTTTTTCCCTTGTGGTTCTTTTTTTTTTTTCTCTTCTTCTTTTGACTCCCAGTCCTTCGACTGACCCACCATCACATGCTCACATGACTCAAGGCTCGTCGGCAGAGGGTGCTAACTATTAGCAACAAAATACCTTTAGGATAATACTTGTAGGGTGATAACACGGGGCAATTTTGAGGCAACATAGATGGGAAATAAAAGTAACAATAATAATTTAAGAAGAATTCCAATTGCCCAAAACGTTGCCCTTTGTATTCCGTCCTCTGTGATGCCTCTCTGCTGCTGAGTCTGGGAATGTAGCATAGCCACCTGATATGCTTTAGCAACCAAATAACAGGTAAAGATGCCGCACATGCCAAAAAGCTGCCACTAATCCACCCTCCCCTAAAGTAGGAAACTCATCCTTTACGTTTAACATAATAGAAGACTTTTTTCACTTTGCTGATGCAGGAATACAGAAACACTCACAGCACATACCACCAAGGATGAGCAGTTTTTAATTACTAGTTTTTAGAATACAAAATGTATCATGTTTACAGGTTTTTAAGTACACAGTGATATATGCATTGTTGTAAATGTAGAGCTCATTACCATATTGTTGGTAAATTATTAGCAAGTCTATTTGTGAAGACGCATCACCCACTAAAGCTTGACTAGTGTAATCCTGGGCATCCATCTCATTCCTAACTAATCTGCTAAAGCGATATCGTTTACAAACCAGCGTTTGTTTGTTTTTTTTTCCTCAGTAAGCAACTCTCACCATAAGCAGTATGGCTGCTCCCCGCCCATACTGCTGCATTCAACACCTCCTGAGCAAAATGGCCATCACTTACTAAAACAAGTCTTTGTTTTTGCTATGCTATTTTGATCTAATCCAAGCCGTGTATAATAGTTAGTGGCGTTGGCGATCAACGCCGCGGTGTTGTGTTTCTGGGGCAGAGACGCCCACGAAGCTGTGTGTTTGGGGAACAGCAGAGAAGCAGGCGAGACCAGTCCGACGTTGACCTCTGTGGTCCACGCTAAACCCACGACCCCTGACACATACGACCCCCACGTCACCACAACGACCCAACTCGAGATGGGCTTGCCTCTTTCTCTTCTGTTTTTTTTTTTTCCTTTTTAACTCCCCTTCCTGCTGTGACCCCACACAGGGTCACGTTTAGTCTCTGTAAGCCAATGTCTTTGAGTTAAAGTAGCTAATCCAACCAAATGGGAAGAAACATGCAGCTTTGCAAACAGAAACAAGCCAATGAAGTCAAATACTGTCGACAATGTTGTTTAAGGAGTAAATCAAATGTTATGTTTGCCTTTTTTATGATCAAATCGGTAAATTTGGCAGTCAAGTGACAAATTGGGCAAAAAGTTTGCTTTACTCCAGTCTAGCGTTTTCCAATGTCTGAAATGTGTCTTCAGCTGTCACAACAGTTCATCTCTGTGTTATTAGGGTTACAGAGCTCCACATTTTCATTCATATTTATGGAGATGATAGACCCAACTCTCTGCTTTGGGATTTCATGTAGAGAAGATGCTTTTGTCTTCTTTTTTTTTTTTCTTTTTCGCCCTCCTGCCCTTTTTCTTTCTTCCACAGATTCATGCCAGTTGTATGGTGCCATCACTGATCAGTGTGCTTTCATATTGTTCAGCTGCATGCGATTTAACACGGCTTCATGAGTTTGTATGTTTGGAGAGTAAAGCACTCAAGAGTATCAGTCAGAGGTGGAAGATGTTTACATGGTACTTTAAAGAGACAAATCAAGCTCACAACTTTTCAAATCTAAAAGAAGAGATGGATACATGGAGCATTGGAGAGAATGAGTTCTTCTAGTCTTTCCATCAAATCTAGCATAAATCATGCTAGCTACAAAAGTCACGATTTCGACTAGACAACTTACAGTCTATTCCATGATCGTTCCCATTAAAGTAGTAGCTAAACCATAGATGAATGTAGTGAAATAAGGAGTACAAAGTATCCATCTGATTTAAATGCAGGATAGGCACTTGAACTTGTGCTTGTATAGTAAAAGTACGTGGTTATCTCCCACCTTTTCAGAATTAGTCTTTCAATCTCTTCGATCCATTTGAACCTGCTGGCTAACTGATTATGATTTAATTAGTTTGGGTTGCTCAGCGCTTCTATCTTTTACTTTCAACATTATGTGAGACTACCCTCATCTACCGTAGGCATTCATAACAAGAGCTGAAAACACATTTTTCATCTGTTTCCTCCCAGAAGTGCAGATCTAACGCTCTGTGTGTGTATTTGTGTGTTCTTCTGAATGTGTGTGTCTCCAGGATCGACCCACATCTTCACGCCCACCAGCCTGCTGGAGCAGCTCAAGGCCATGAACAAACCAGACGAGGAAGTCACAAGCTAAAATCCTCCGGTCACATCTCTCTCCTCTTTACCTTAACCCTCCTCCCTTCTACCCATCTCACCTCTGTATCCTGCCCCCTACATTCATGTGTATGCATCTTGCTTGAGAAGAAAGGCATCTTAGATGATGAAAAAAATATATATATGTTGTATCAAAGAATCGTTGCAAGTATTCTCATGTTTTACAATGGATGCAACTAAATGAACTTATTTAAAAAAAGGTTTAAATATCAGAACAGAAGGCCATTTAAAACTGAAAGTACCAAAATGTAATATTGTATGCTATGAAACCTGTGCAAAAGGTAGACATTTTCTGTTTGTTCCTTTGGGTTTCCTCCTCGGTGTGAGTTTTATTGGAAGCGGGTCGAGCAAGGATGTGCAGTTGGAGAGGTCAATGTTGTAAAATATATCATATCAGTCAACATGCAATATATGTATAAATATATTCATCAGAGAGGAGTCCCCCTACCCATTTGAGATGTTCGTACACAGTAGCATGCTTGGACTTGTGTGGACTGTTAATGTGTTTGTATCCTGTGTGGATGTTCTGGGAGCCGCAGAGTTAGCACTTAGCTTCCTAAGTTGAGCTTGAACACTTCACCGAAAACCTCTGTTCTGAGTATCGAAACATAGAAAACACACGTTGAAACTTTTCAAGCCACTTCTGATGCAACGGTCCATCTGTAAACTCCACTGCCTGTTCATTAGGTAAAACTATGGCAATATAAAACTAATACATTATATAGAACATTAGAACTAGTTTGCTTACAGTCAGATACTCAAAACATCCATTTTCGTTGAAGCGTTCATGTATAAATGCTTGGTTGAGCAGACATTGGAAAGACAAAGAGCTCTGTAAAAAGCCAGAGTCATCCCTCCTCCGCCTGCTGAGACTGTAAAGTATTTACTTGCCACAACCTTTTTCCTTTCTCCGGAGAAACGTCACGTTTTAATGTCAAAAAGGCCGTTGCTTGCTTATATTTAATGAATAATCTTAAAAAGGGCCAGTTGTATTTCAGTATTGTATGTTGTCAGATTAAGTCTCATCATTGGTTAGTAATGCTGTTTAATTGGGCCATGCACTGAGTAGTGTAGTGTATGTGCCATATGTTGCTGTTTTAGCGTCTCACTGTTGGCTGGTGATATTTCTGACTGTGAAGTAGTGAAACTTTTCCTTTAAAAAAAAAAAAAATGTCAATGTGAAGCCACCGTGTTTGTGACGTTTTAGCTGTAGTTGTTAGTGGTCAACTGGGAAAAAGATCTAATATCTATATTTTCTTTGTCTGTTTCCTCCTCTGGTGCAATGTAAAACCCTCCAATGGTGAATGGCTTTGCAAAAAAGAACTTGAATCCAAATCTTTTCACTTTTATTTCCTCCTTCCCTCCACTCTTTCCTGGCAAACAAGTTGTATATTGCACTATAATGCGTTTTCTGTGATGCAAACGCTTGACTTTGTGTTCATATTTTTTTTCTATTATAATTTGCTGTTGTATAGGGTTTACTCTGTCAAATCAATTGATTTATATCAAATTTATTTATCAGAGAAAAAAATAATAGTGATGCATTAGTCTGTCCCAAACCTGTTTAACTTATGGGGATTGTATGTTTGCGAGTGTTGAAGCACAAACAATACTTCCATGTGTACCTAATATGTACTAAGGCTGTCTAATAAATTGGCTTCCATTACATTTAAGACCCCTTTTTGAATAGTTTATTTAACTACTAAACAGTTAAGTACAGCAAATTAGTTAAGTTTCACCTTTATTTGGCTCCTTAGGGACACCTGAAAATATTATCCATAAAATATTTTTTTTTAAAAGACAGTTTGAAAAATAACAGTACAAAAAGGATTTAAAATGAACTAAAAAAAACCCACATAAACATCACAGTTCTATGGTACATTTCAACCAAATACAACTCATGAAATAACCTGTAAAAAATAGTTTAATATTCCTCTGTTGGTGTTGGCATTCCCACCTATTTATACAGTCTGTAAGCTTAAACAGCCTTTGCAGTGCTGATGTGTGAATTATTATTAACATAAAGCTGGGCAGTTACACTAGACTTGCCTGTCTGGCTCATACAGTTAGCCTCACAAGCTTATGATTAAAATACTGTCAATCTAAAAATCCACAATTTAAAATGTGCAGTACACCAGAGAAATGTAACAACATAAAAGCAGACTAATCGTGAGGATATCCAGCATCTCATTTATAAAATAAAACCATGGTGGTGTCTTGTACGACCAGGTCATCAACAGGTAAATATATTTCAACAAATTAAACATGATTTTAAATAAATGCATGTTCAATAAAGACAGTCACATGATCAATAAATAGTTTAAAATAACTGAGTATTAAGTTGTGACAACTGTCATTTCAAGACAGCTGTAACTTCTCATGTCCAATGAGTAATAAGTAGAAACAAATTTCTTTACTTCCTCACACTGATCTACAGTACGACATAATTTTAGAAACTATGTCATTTTAATTTATGCCAGCACATCTTTTCAAAATATTATTAATATTATTATTATTATTATTATGACTGCTCAAGAAACAAATTCATGGCCACCTGGGACTTGTTTGCCTCCACACGACTCCCAACTTGCCGTAGGCTTAGCCGGCGGCAAACAACAGTAACAGTGACCATGTTGTCTCGACCAATAGCATCACAGCTCTATCAGTGCGCATTAGCCAGCATCAGCGTTATGGGCGGGCTCCAGGCCTGGGCCCATTCAGTAATTTCCCCTGGCCCAGGAGAAATCAGTATTATTATAGTAACTATCATTTACATTCTGTTTGTGATTTATTATTAACATTTCTGTTGTTACTGGATGTGCTTTATCTAAATGATTTTTTTTTTTTTAAACATATATAGATTTGAAAATAGAGTTTGTTTACCCCTAGAACCCCCTACAGTATGTCATTGTTAGGCTTCTACACTAGACTACTCAGGACATCATTAGCCAGGAGGGCCTCCACTGGCACTCACATGCATGTGTGGCCTGACCAGCTATGTAAACAAAGCACAGAGAAGCTTGCATAAACTATATTGTTACATTACAAATTAGCTGTTTGCTGCTATATTACTGTTCTGAATGTCATGTAGAGAACTGGATTGCCATACAAGTATATCTTAAAAGAAATGCAGTAAACAAAGCTTCAGTTTTTCCTCCAAATACAGGAGTATTTTTAGTTTTAATTTACCTGGTCCTGCACTCGCTCCCTTCAGCTCCTGGTGATGCTGACAGTCTCAGGTTATCGCTGCCTGAGAGGCGAGCAGACTAGTGGCTGCAGGACTGAGTCAGGAGCTCCTGGTAGTGCAATCCAGTAGCCAGAGAGCGAGCCATGTGTCCGGAGGTGTGCTTCATGTGCCGAGCTGCTCTGATGGCTCTGCTCAGAGAGGTGTCCATGGTGTGCTGCTTGTCCGTGGACAGGAAGCATCTCGTCCTTCCCCTCGACTCCCTGCGACCTTTGCCACCTGAAGCTCTGCTGGTGCTGTTGCTAGGAGACACGTAGAGGGGTGCTGAGTACAACCTGAAGAGAAGGTAAGATTGATGACAAAAAAAAAATTAGTATGACAGTTGAGATGATCATTATATTGAGACAGATTATCTAATTAGACTATTTCCTTGGTGCTTTGCATTTTGGGGTATTTTTTAATATAATTCATTTAAACATATTCCCAGTTTGAGTGCAGTATGTACTGTAATAGGGACTCAGCGTCTGCATACTTCAAAGGGATATTTTGAAGTATATATTTTGAAGCAAAGCAAAGCAATGTACTGCTGAATTATCCCTTTAAGTTTGTCAACTACAGATGACTTTTTGTCAAAAGTGTTAGCTAACATTGTATTCTCTTTCAGGCTCTCATTCTCTTGTAACAATAAGCATCTGTTTGTGAGGCTGCTTCATCATATGTCTAGTACGTATGCGTGTAGCGAGAGGGCAGGATGCTCACAGGAGTGGTGGTGGGCACACTGGCATGCACTGCAACAGTTCAGGAGGGGCTGCAGCTGCAAAGTATCCGCTCCTCAGAGCTCTGTCCGGGGACACGGCTGGTCGGCAGCTTGTGTGTGAGGGGGAGTCGAAGAATCTGCGACAGTCTGCGATGCACAGGGCAGCTCCATTAACACTTAACACAATTAACCTAATTGAATTTACTGCAGACTGAAGTGATTCATTTCCTGAGCACAGTGACTGCACAGAACGTGTACTTTGTGCTGCTGATACCGAACAACAAACTCAGTCGTGGATTACATCATCAACCACACACAGAGTAAAGGCCTGTAGGATAAAGAGGTAACTGTTTACACCTCTCCATCAGCACTGAAAGCAGTTCTCTGTTACCAGTGTGTGGGGGCAACATTTAATCACATGTCTCTAACCTGACTCAGCACTTCTGGAGGGTTCAGTGTATCTGCAGAGAGGACAGCGATGACAACAAGAGTGGGTCAGCTCTCTGTCGCCCCCAGCTGGCAGGGAGAGGAAAAACACGCAAGCAGGACAAATTATGAGGACAAAACTGCAACACCGACTTCAAATGAATTAAAAAACAAAATAATGTTGTCCTTTCTTTGCGTAAATGAAAAGCAAGTAAGAACAAACACGTAGAAGGGATAAAAATGTCTGCTGGGATGGAAGGAGCCTCCTTACTTTCCGGTTGCCCTTGGTGACGTGACAAACACTGTGGACACAAAGGAGCTTGACGCCCTCTGCTGTCAGGTTCATCTGCTGTTTCAGACGCTTGTCCAGACACAGCAGGATGCTGCCCTGCAACACAATGCAAACTGAATCACCAGTGGGATAGACAATCTGTGCCGGCAGATTTGAATCTAAAATACATTCTACATACATCTGTGTTGACATGAAGAATGACATGTGACAATGAAATTACAAGAAGTCACATTTTTGGGTGTGTCTATGGAAATAAAATATTGTCTCAGGCATGGAGATTATTTGGAAGGTTGTGAGGAGAGAGACACTGAAGTAAACGTTGCAGGGTTTGTATGAGCCATGACAGAAGGTGTCAGGCTATCAGATTAAGACATTTTACTAATGCTATAGTGTCGGCTCAATATAGCCATGACATTCCAAGCAATTACAAAAGGGAAACCACCACATTAGAATGAAATTAATCTATATTCTGTTAGATAACTGCTTGCTATTCCTGCAGTCTCAATTAATATGCCGCTGTTGTGAACTATGTGGACTGGCTTGACCCATTGATAAGAGAAACCGGCTGCAGCCTCTTCAAATTCTGTGACAATGACACTGTCAGCACGTCTGTGAGCAAGACACAACACTCCAATCTTCCCAGTCATTGGCGTTTCTTCTGGATTGGTCTGTCAGCTAAAAACGAAGTTGCTATAAGAATGTCTGCAGTGCAGGGATGCACGTTCTTACTGGGGTGTGTCCTGCTGCGGACAGTATTTGTCTGCGAACGGCAGCTGTCTGGTGCTGAAGCGGATGTTTGAGTACATCTGGACACCAAGGGCCGAGGCTGAGGTGAAGAGGGCTCGGAACCTATCAGTGAAAACAAAAACATTACATGTATGAAATCATAATATGCCTTTTTTTCTGGGAAGACTGCACTTCCTTGTGTCTGTATGCATCTTTTTTTCAAGTCAGCACTTGGATACAAGTGGATCCATGTCTTCTATGAATTTTACACACACATTTAGTCGCTTTATACTCTTTGGATGACTAAATGTAAAGCATTGCTGTTTAGGGAGCATGATGCATGCTAGTATGTGCATAAATGTGTATTATAAACTATATTTCAAGCAAAGTTCAGAGTTTAAGGATCAACTGTACATTCCACTTACAGTCGTCAGGTTGTGGTCTTGTTGCAGACGGTGCTCTCTCCCTTGTTATTCGCCCCGGGGTCGACACTTCAACTTCATCAACTGTCCGTCTGTCTCTTCCTCCCCTGCTGACATCACCCCATCGCTCCCCAGACCTAAGCAATGACAACGCAGATATGGCTATAGACTTCCTTACTATAGCTAGAAGTCCTGTCCTGTCGCTCTGCATACTAATAGCAGTGACCTGGGCAGTGTTGCTGTGAGACAGGTGGACAGTGTGGTTACTCCCCAGAAGATTAAAACCGACCTGATGCGAGGTGAATAGGTGTTGTGGTGAGTGTAGTTCTCCTGAGCTGAAGGAGCTGCTCTCACAGAGCTCATAGGTGTCGTATTTCTCAGACAGCTTTCTAGTCTCTCCCTCAGTCTGGTCACCTCGGCCTGCAGCGTCTGGATTGCATCACTAAAAAAAACACAAACACAAAAAATAAATGAAACAATCCAGTTGGAGGCGTATTTGTATTCAGTACATATGTTGTTGTATTTTTCCACAGGTATCCAAGGTCAAACATGAGTTAAGTCCAGTAAACAAAGTGACCAAATTGCCAGTGAGTATTTAGGCAGGTGTCAGTCCAAACGTACACACACTCTTTGAAAAGAGTCATGCAACACCACACCATGCAGGAATCAATAGAGTACCTCCTAATATGCAACCAAATTCAATAGCAGCCGGTTCTGTAATAAAATACATAACAAAAATATGATGACAGAAACAGAAGGTCTAATGATGTTTCTGGATGAACTTACAGGAGTTAACAAATCAATATCAGAACATATCTGGGAATATTATTTTATATTTATTTGTTGGAAAACATTTCTCAGTGTGGAGACATAAACCTGGCCCTCTTTCTACAGCTATCGCCATAGCAGCTGCTGCTACACACACTCACTTGCGATTCGCCACCCGACTGGAGCTCAGCATTCTGAGAGAATCACCATGGTGACGCTGTGCAGCGGGGGAGGAGCCTGGGCTGGAGTGGTGGAGGGAATTAGACTCTGTGTACTGGTTATTCCGTCTGTCTTCAGACACAGCGTGGGCTGCAGAGACGACAGCAGGTTAAATAAACAAACAATGAATGAAAACACATTAATAAGAGTCATAACCACGTAAGAGAAGAACAGCATTTGCAACGATGTTCAGAACTCACAGGTGTCACTTTCCAACCCAAACTCACTGGTCCCACTGTCAACCCTGGTTTGTTCTGTCTGACGGACGACGCACTCTGGAGAGGAGGAGAAAGTGCGTCTCCTCTGCCCCTGTCTGGTTCTACTCGGCCGGTCGTGGCTGAGCCGGGGGCCCCTTCTGGGATGCATAGCCGTGTGGCTGTGTGCTGGTGAAGGAGCAGGAGATGCCGCTGAGCCTGGGCCTATCTGAGTTTTTTTGGGGTTCCCCTCCTGAGGCAGTGAAACACTGTCGCAGCACAAAAGAATATTCAAACGTTGCAAGGTCAGACATCAGTATGCGGTGTGTGTTTGTTTGTGTAACAGGGGTGGGGGATGGAGGATACTTTATAGTGCCATAAATTTGTGTTCGAGGCCCAGAAGCAGTGACTTCCTCACCTCTCTGGGGCCCTCTGGTGGGGAGGACTGGGAGCTGCTGCAGGAGTCAGATGGCTGCTCTCTGAGCAGACAAACCCACTGTCTGTCTCCGGAGAGATGATCCCATCCTGGTCAACACGACACAGAACAGAGATTATGCAATATGAACTTATACATATTCTGCAGGTAACACACAATATTATTTTATTGGTCATACTAGACAGATGTCTTTGTGGAAGCAATACGTCATGCTTTAAGGGAAAAATACGGTTTTATTTATCACAGATGATCTTTTGATTGTTGTCTTTATAAAAGCAATAAAACACTGGTTTCAAGAAGAAATTGCCAAGCATACATTATTACAGTAAGGCCAATAAAATCAAAACAACTGCAGCTCAATTGTCTAGCGACTTAAAGGTTCTTGTGAGCTCAGTGTTTCAGCAAACTCAATGCCATAATATATATGTTTTTCTTTATTATCTAGACATGTAGTTCATGTACATGTAGTACAAGTATGGCAATAGTTAAATATATTCTGTAGTTATCAGATCTTGACTGTAGAAGAAAATTAAATGTTTCAAATGATCTGAAAGGTTGGAATCCTATCATTTATTACAGCTGAAACAATAAACATTTTTAAAAGCATGATTAGTTGTGACGATCTACATTTTTAGTCTCAGAAAGTAAAACCTTCTGAGGCCTCGACTCTTCACATGATCAAATGTTAAGCACTTCCTCCCCTAACCATGCCACATTTATGAATAAAGTCAATTTAGAATCAATGACAGACTGTTATTTCACCTGAGAAGGCACTCTGCTGCGCCCAGTTTGAAGTTTGGAGATGCTCCTTTCCAATGCAGTAATCTCTCCCAGACTACTCAGACTGCTGCTGTGGGACTTCCCCACTTCTAACCTTCTTCTGCTACTGGGAGGAAGAACGGGGAGCATGGCGGACTGGCTGGAGGCCCTGCGTGAAGGAGAACTGGACCTGCTAGCCCGCTGTTTGCCAGCGCCAACAGGAGGAGAGTCCTGATCTGATATGTTGTTCCTTTCAACAGAAAAGTAAAAAAGTAAAGACAATTTGTCCAGTGGAGCTACTAAATTAGCTTCCCCTATGTGGGTTTGATTTTTGTACGTATTTATTTATGTCCAATATTATTTAGTATATATTCTACTGCTGGTAGAACTACAACTCATCTAATTCTCTGCAGACTAACCTCTGTAGAAGACTCTCCTGGACAGCCAGGTTTCCAGTTCCATGACCAGGTCTCTCTTTCTCCTCATCCCCAGGCTGTAAGTCACTTCTTAAGGCAGGAGCTCCTTCCCTCTGGCTATGGTCTAAAAGTTTGGGAAGCTCCTTGAAGCTTTGGTAGCTAAACAGAGGGAGGAGTGAGATAATAAAGTTTAGTCTGCATGCTGCGCTCCTTACTGCCCATATCTCCTTCTCACAGTGAGCAAAACAATCGAAAATATTTGGATATCAAAAGACAACCTTCCTCAGCAAAGGTAAGGATGGTCACTCATCACATTCTAACTAACTAAAAACACAAACATCACCACTCACGGATCCATTAGTGTGGAAAACTCTTGTTCAACGTGTCTTTGTTTGCCATTCAGAGGTTTGAGGTAGTGAGAATTAAAAGTGTCTTCCTCTTCATCACTTTCTTCAGTGGCAGTGACCACGGCGTTCTCTCCTGGATCAACCAGCAAAGCCACCGGTGGGCTCTGGAAGGAGATGAAGTTAGATCATTAGAGAAAATCTGACATGGATGCAGTTACGTCCCGTCATTTCATAGCAGGTGTGTTCTCCATGAACCAACAAACTGTAGCTGTGGACAGCTAATTAGCTTTTTAAAGACTAAAAAACTATTTTTAGCACAACATCTTTCAGTGAAATCATTTGAATCGACAGGGCAACAAACAAGACCAGCAAAAAATGCTGACAACCTACAGAGTTTCACACTCATGAACAAGATCAAAAGTTAAATAGAAATCCTGTACAGTTACTGTGCATGCATACAGACAGAGCTGTTTGATGGTACCTGTGGGTGAGCCTCACTTTCTCCAAACTCAAAGGGGACGGGTGAAGGAGTGGGGTGAGGAGGTGAAGAAAGAGGAGCCTCAGAGTAGGGCTGGTCAGGCCCCTGGTCCACCTGCTCCTTCAGCTCATCCAGCAGCAGCCCACACTGAAAGATCAGCCCCTCTAGCTCCCTGATACACACACATACACACACAAACATAAGAAAAACAGCACAGACAACGGAGTGCACACATGTACAGAACATAGAATTTAATCTGTGACATATTTATCTTGAGACTCTTACCGTTCAGCGTCAAAGTGGCACATTTCTGCCCCTTGCTGCTGCAAGAGTTTGTGCTCGTTCCTTGCTAACAGGTAGCCCCTTTCTAATGAGCCGAGACCCTCAGTAAGCTGAGATAGACCCTGAAGAAGAGTATGGCATCATTAGTATGAACATGAGGTGGCCATAAGAAGTCATTCTCCAAACTATTTAAACTCATAGTTGTTCTTACCTTGATCTGTTCCCATGGCCTGAGTTTTTTGCTCTTTAGGAGATCCTCAAATGTCTGCAGCTGAATGAAGAACACAAAAACCTTTGACTGTTGCATGTGACAATATTTTACTATCTCACAATTAAATCTAAACCCAAAGGGTCATGATCCAATTAAAAACCTGATTCTAAATATATTTAGTACATAGTACACCTTTGTACATAGGAGTGCTAATTTCAGGATCAGCCGAAACAACACAGAAACAACATTGATTCATAATAAAACTTGCACAAACATTTACAAAAAGTTTTAGTATTTCTTAATTCTCTTAGAAGTTAAGAATCTTGATTCTTGCATAAATCCCCTCATCCCTCCGGCTGATAGTTTTAACAGGTAATTTACCTGCTGGAGGAACGTGTCGGCCTGATTGTAGAGAATCTTGACCAGCTGCTGTCCCATCTGAGGATCTGGGCTTCTTGTGGACGAACAGGCAGATGCACTTCCTGTTTATTTGACAGACAAGCAGAGGAAATAAGAGATGTATGATGCAAGTTGTAGAGAATGATGCAATCAGCAGCTGAATCCTAGATGACAGCTACTTTATTATTTGTTTGCATGTTCACCTCGATGACATTTAAGTGACAAAGTCCTTGTGCAGCAATAAATCAAGAAATCAGTGCGACTCATTTCTATGACATATGATTTATGAAATTCTGAATGGGACAGCAAAGTGGTAAATATCAGATAGGATGAATATACTCTGATGAGTGCTGTGTTCGTTTGGATGAAGAGATGCAGAGTTCAACGCTGCTCTCTTAGCCTGAGGAAAATCCAGCATCATGAACTTAGAAGTGTCCTGGTTCAGTCCGGACTGCACCAAGTGGCCGGGCTTAGGAGGGTCAGAGTACAGGTTCACCTGGTGGAGATGTGACAAATCTGAGATTACCACAAGTCTGGTGGTCTTCTGGAGCAACTTTTCCTTTCCAAAAGAAAAGTGATATAAGTGACCTGAACTAATGGCACATTACAAGGCAACAAAGTCAATTCTGCTGCTGGGTATCTTATTCTAGAAATGAGACGTTAGGCTAGGTTAAAGTACAGCCTGACCAACAGTACATGTGGTAATCGTGACGAGAACACTTTATATTACATGTTAGAATGTGTGTAGTCTTTGTGAGCAGAAAAACACTGATATTAAACAGGATGGTCACCCCTCCCTTCCCTGTTAGCACAAACAGAACTGAATGAAAATGAGAATGAATGGATGCACCTCCAATAAATCAAAATGACCTTAAACTGACCTCACCGTGACAAACACACACACACACAGACACACACACACACAGACACACACACACAGACACGGACACAGACACACACACACAGCTACTGCTCCAACAGAAATGTGCCAATAATTCTTTGAAGTTACTACTTCATGACACTCATCCCGTCTCTCCTCCTCGTTAATGTCTTTCTTTTCTCTAATCATTCACTCTGATAAACTGCTCTGTCTGTGATGGGCTCACGATGTCTGGCCTTTGGATCTCTAAAGGTCTGTCCTGTAGAAAAACATAATTGAGGAATAAAGACAAACAACAAGCTCATAAACAGTTGAATATATATATGAAATAAATAAATGTGCATGTTTATTTTTAGTACCTAACTTTCAACACTTTGAACCATGTAATTGTTGTATTGTAACTTGATTGCCTTATTTTGACATCTATTGCACAGGTTGAATTTTAATTGTACTTATCACTTTTGAATTAATATTTATAGATTGATGCTAGAATCCCTTACATAAGACAATAATATATCTGCCTGTTTATTCTTATTCTATACTTATTCAAGGCAACTCACAGAAATAACTGTCAAAATATAGGGAAAGCTGAAAATGGACATAATAGCACTTCCACAGCTGCTCCTTTATTCAAGGAGAGATAAACACAGTAGAGGTGAATCAGGTATTTCTTTTACAATTTCAGATAGATAAACCTTGCATTTTGAAACTCGATAGTGGTTGCTATAGTGATTCATAATTGAGAGTATAAATCTTTATCGCACCAGTATGTACTGTGTTTTCAAATGATGTACTACTGCACATAAATTATAGCCTAATTTCTATATTAACTACCTTGGCTTCGAGGCGCAGGCGATCAATGGTGTTCTCTGCGTCGGCATACTTAGTCAGCAGTCTGTTGTAGTCCTCCTGCAGTGAGAGGAGAGGTAGAGGAAAAAAGAAAGTAAGAGGAAGGGAAGAGAAAACAAATGCAGAGTGAAAACATAATCATGGAAGTGGAAACAAGGGAGGAATAAAAAAGGAAAGGCAAGGGAGGCCGAGAGAAAGCAATGGATCCTAACCTATTATGACTCAGATTTTATCATCCAACATCAATGACCGACCTCACTAATACTTGTGGCTGAATGGGAGCAAATCTCTGCAGCCAGCTTCCAAAATCTGGTGGAAAGTCTTCATGGTAAGAGGTTAATGGCCCATGGTTTTGGTGCAACGATCACAAATGGGGGTAATGTTCGGGTGGCAGTATATTTATGTCCATGTAATGTGCATCATGGTCAGCTCTAAAAAACACTGATTCACTTTCAATACATGTCAGTAGATGTTATATGTTATATACACCCCTGTGGTGCCAATAAAAGCATCATTCTTACTCATAAAATGGCAAAATAAATGTACTAACTCTCTACTATCATACTAAGACTAGTGTAAATGCAGCATGGACTGCAGTAGCCAAACTTAAATCTTATCTTAACTCATAAAGGTGGTGCAGAGGGAGAAGAGACCAGGAGCAAGGTCAATGATCTGCAGACCACTTCCCAATTTCAATCTCTTTTTCTGTAGTAAAAAGATAAGTCACAAGTCCAAGCTTTGTCACTGCCTTGGTGCAGTAGAGTGATTGCAAAGCATTAAGAATAAAATACTAGAACTACACAAGAGCAGGGTTGATATTTATAACCTGGTGAAAAATAGACTTCCACAGAGAAGTTGTCTCTTTAGTATTATTTGTAACACAGTACTGTCTGTGTGCTTTCCCTGCTCAGTCCATGTTATCTAGTTGTTTGACATCAGCGTTGCCACAGAAACAGGTAGAATGTAAAGAGAGACAGCTGGTCTATCGCTGCCTCTGTGAATAAGCAAGGATGGTGATGAAGTGGTCTCCTTTAGGAGATTTCTCTTCTGACATTTAAGAAAATTTAGTTTTTGAATGGATCCAGTTTGATTAAGACAGTATCACTAGGATTTATAATTAAAAAAAAAACTTTTCTGGAGGGGAGATGCTGAATTTTTGACTGTGTTGTCCTGGCTGCCATTAAAAACTGAATTTTCTGGTGGCAAAAACACAGGTTGGCCAAAGCATATTTGTGTAGCTGCAGTGTCGTGTAGGTGTATTCCCAGTCTCTACCAGTACCTGTAGTTGGTCCAGCAGTGTGGTGGCCTGCTGGCGGGATCTGAACTCCTGTGGCACAGTGGAGTTGGGGGCACTGGTTGGTGGTTTGTAAGAGTCTGATGAGGCAGCAGATCCATCAGTGTCGTTCAGTAGGACTTCTTTCACAATGTCAGCAGGAGATTTAAACACAAATGGGGGCTCGGGGGACAGGGATGTCCTCTTGGAAAAGTGTCTGCTCTTCGGGGGCTTGTAACCTCCTTTGGGAAAATGGACTCTGGGCTCCACGTTGGAGAAATCTGGTGTGCGGTAACTCAGAGGTCCTTTTCTGTAAAAGTTATGGTTAGTGCTTTTTCTTAAAAAAACATCAAGATGTATGAAAAAACAAGGAAGGCTTCGAAGGCTACAATATGAAGCATGGTAAAAATGCTACAGGACTGTCGCTCACCTGGATTCATCCACTTCAGCAGCATTACTGGTGGTTTTTGGTGTTCTCGGCTCTGTGCCAGGACTTGAGGTCTGATGAGTGAATTTTAAGGAGTCTGCCTTGCCCATGCTGGGGGAACGAGTCCTTGAAGATGTAGCTTCTGGTAAGGGCTGCCTCATCTTCCTTGGTGAGGGAGTAGGCTGTTTACGAGGCTTATCTGAGTTATCTGATGCTTTTACAGGCCCGTTATTTACTCCGCTGTAATCATTTGACAGAACTTCATTAAACATGGCTGCTGGAGGATGAGAAGCCCTGAGCTTTACTACAGGACATCTAGGACTGGACTTGACACTTCCGTGCGACTCTGGAAGACTTTCTGTGAAGCTTATCGCTGGTAAGGTTTCAGCATCAATCCCTGGAGCAGCAGCTATTTCCTCAGCAGTGAGGTGGAGAAGGTGTGGGAAAGTGACTGCTATGATCGGTGAGGCAGGCTGGGATATTCGATAGTGATGATTGGAGACTCTAGAAGGTTCTGTGGCTAACAGGTGAGCACTACAAGATCTCGGAGAGCTGCACTCATCAATCTCTTCTTTGGAAATATTGCTCTCAGCCAAACCACTCAGGGTTCTACTCTCTCTTGATGTGCAAGTGGGTTTATTTTTCTTTCTCTTCCGATCACTCCGCGTCACCGCTTCATCTCCATCGTTCTCCTCCTCCGTCATGTCCAAGTATTTGTCCCACTCAGTCATGCACTCGTTCCTCTGCTCTTCCTCAACTGCCAAAACAAGGACAAATTTGATTACACATTCATTTTTAAGTTATCTTGTAGGTAAAACCTTCCCTTAAATTCCAGCTTATTAGTTGACAGAATTTGCAGTTGATTCTTTGTCTAATGTGATAATAAACTGCATCTCTGTAGACTGTGGAGTGGTCTGATAATAGAAGCAACCTGATAACATCAACTTGCACTTTAGGACATTTTACAGTCCAAACAATTAATTTACTAAACAGGCCTATTGGTAGATGATGGATGCCTTGACCTGCTGAAAAGATGTAGAAACTAGTCACACACACTGTGGCTTGCAAAATGGTCCGCTGTAATGGAAAGAAACTAAAGACTCACATGGTGATAGCCTTTGTAAATCCTGCTCCTTGGGTGTGTCCCTCTCATGTCCACTAGTGTCTGCCTCCTTGAGGGTCAGGGGTCCAGAGTACAAGTTTGGGTTACATTCTGCATCTGAATCCCAACAAGATCCCTCCAACTCCACACCCTCCAGTGCTTCAGACAATCCAATGATGCCGTTCTCATCCATCTGGCTAAAAAAGTCATCGTCCTTCTCTGCCTCTTCTTCATCCTCATCCGCCCACACATCCTCAGATAATACGGAGGTGGTGGGTGACGTGCGTACCGGGGCAGGGGTCCAGACAAGAACCCCTGATTTGGTTTTCTTTCCGGTCTCCATTGCCCCCTTCAGGTCTCAGCTCTGACCTCAGTTAATGTCTCAGCCAGGCACAGGGATGTGCAGAACATCTTCTCTTGTTGACGTAGCCCTGCAGTGAGGTCCACTTTCAAAGCCATGGCTACAGAGGGTTACTGGCTGCAGGTCATGCTAGTAAGATGCAATTGTCCAGAGGTACAGCTAAGGAGAACTGCTTGGCCAGTCTTCAGTTTGGAGGTAGGGTAGATCTCTTTGGATGCAGTTGCTGGAACCCAAAATAATATCAGCTGTTTAGTATCTTTAACCATTTAGCACTGCACTCAAAAACAGAGGCACAAACATGTACAAGGAAAGATTCAAAAAGGGGAAATACTCACAGTGCATAACCAACACCATACCAGCAGTACCAACACATTTTTTTTCAAGCAGTAAAAATATAATACATTTTGTGATTTAATTGATTAATAGTTTTAGTCATTTTGAGTCCATATCTCATAGTCATTCTTCACCATTTTTTGACTTTTTTTAGACTGATGATTAGTTCCAAATTAAGCCGCAATTGGTCACGAATGCAAGCAGCATCAGGCCTAGTAACAGCCTTAAAATTAGGAATGATTTCAGATCATGTGTAAGCATTTATAGCAAATACCATGCCTCTAAGAATGTGCACTATTAAAGTCAACAAATGTATTTTAATGTTCCCTGTGGTTTATTTTATTCATGATGCACTTGGACGTGGCAGTGGCACACATTTTGTCTGACATCTTGCTTGAGGTGCATCGCTTCCAAGTGATATGAATTCTGTTAGTCTACACAACATATAAGCATCCATTTTATTGCCCCCAGGTTGCACAATTCAGCATTTATAGTTCAGACACAATAAACATGTAACCTAGTTTGACTCCTAGTTCACAATGTTACTACAAGTCCCCCCAGTATAGAGCTGATACGCTCACTATGGAAACTCCACAACAGGAACATAAGCTCTGCTTTTCAGCACAACAATAAATCTTTGAGTCTATTTAGTCCTCTAAAAATTAAAAAAACAACACATTTTCAAATGCCATCAAAATACATCAGGTCCATATCTTTATAAACTTTGATTAAGGGATTTAGCATGTTTCAGCACCAATGTCACATTGTAATTGTCATGATAATCACAGTATTTTTCCCTTAGTGTACACACATGGTATGCATTTAAACTTTATATTATAATGCTTTTTTATTTAATATCAGCAGCCAGTAGGTTAATTATAAAAAAAAAACATACAAATTCAAAACTATTAAAAAACACTATCAGAGAAACTCACTGTGAACTTAAAGCAAGGAAATAAGCATTCTGTATATCCGAACGGTCATTGAGAACTGTGGTCACCACCATGACTCTTTTATCAATATCCATGATTACCACAAGAAGATTATAAACCTGGTGCTTCTTATGTGCGACAGTGTCTCTTATCAGGTGAGGCTCATGTTTTTTTGCTCAGAAACCCAGACTCACTCCTGTACATCCACACAGACTTGTTGTGATTATGTTAGGAACAAACAAGGCTCCGTGTATACGACTGACATGCTGTCTCTGCAGCCCTTTCATACACAAATCAGCAGAGTCCCCACGCTGGCCCACATGGCAAACTCACCATGCATTTAAAGTAGACCACAAGCAATTAGAGCACACATCTCAGCGGAGAAACAACTTGAGGGTCACGAAAAACAATAACTTTAGAATAGAAAGAGCTAGAGCTTACAGTATGATTATGACATTATTTAGGCCTATTCCCTTCCTTCGCTAACACAAGAATGTCTAGGGACCAGACGAGGCCTACCAGGAGACAAGGATGAAAATATGTGCAGTTGTTGGATTAAACACTGTTGCAAATGCTGTTTGCAAATGCTATTGCAAATGCATATACTCAAGTAAACTAAGATTATAACGGTTTTCACCATTAATTGAAAATAAAACATCTAAAGAACTGAATTTTGAAGGCTTTGCATTGTGACATTTATTAAAGTAATGGTTCTGAACATTTATATCCCTGCTTTCACCTCTAGTGAAATCAAAGCCATTTCCAAATTCAAAAACTGTATAGGCTTTCTGTGATTGTTGGATTTCTGAGCCTCTGTGGTAAGAATAAAGCAAAGAAATGACTCACCTGTTGCTCTGCTCATGCTCACTGTTTATCTCTGGGGGAACTAAGGATTTATTTCAGCTACCAGAAGGGGGGATTAAGCTGCTCTAAAGCCCTTACTGGGGGCTTCACTGATTGTAAACAGACAATGATCATCAGTATACTGTACATCCAGGACAGGAGGCTAGATCAACTCCTCACAGTGTTCACAATCACCTGTCACACCAACTAAGGTTGGACAGGTGGGGTGGAGGAACGAGAGAGAGAGAGAGAGAGAGAGAGAGAGAGAGAGAGAGAGAGGGAAGAAGAAATGACAGACAGAAAAGGAGACTTTCTACTGTCATTCCCAGTCAGCTGTCTAAAATCCTTCAGCCTGGCCGTCAGGGACAAAGCTTGAATCTTCACAGGATGATGGCAGCTATATTCTGAGCACAGAGAGCACAAGTGTAGCTGGACCACAAACTGGCAGAGCTAGAGCAAGGTGCAGTGTCCTGTTTAGGACGGCCTAGTGACTAATATACAACAGCTAATCTTCTTAGGAGGCACGGGGAGAGCTGAACACACAGGATAACCTGTGCAGTGTCGTAGTGGCTGAATAAAATTCAATTGCGCTGAAATAATTAGTTGATAAACTATCAGCATTAATAATAAATTCACAATTTAAGTTATGTATTGAGCAAAACTGCCACACATTTGGTTCCACCTTCTCAAATGGGAGGATTTGCTGCTTTTCTCTGTTTTGTATCACTGATTTGTTGTACTATGTTTCATAAACTCAGGTATTGTGAGATGTAAGATGTAATACCCATCCAGACTGAAACGTAAGTACAAGGTGAATAAAAGAGGCATAATATCACTGAACTGGTGGGAGGAGAATTCTACCTGCTTTCACAAAATCCTGTAAGTTTTGGCTGCAGACAGCAGCTTTTCACCAGTTAACTCTGCCAGTGATATCCAACAGAGGCCACGTTGTGTTGCCAGTTGCAGCAGACTTTCTCAGCTACTGGGTCAAGTCAAGAAAGAACAGTTTCCTGTAAAAAAAAAAAACATGTAAAAACATATTCTCATGCCCTGAGAGCCATGTTAGGAAACAAGTCTCTTACACTGAAGCCAACTATCTGTTTCTGATCCACAGACTAGCAACAACACACTTTCTTTCATGTGCTTTAAAACAACACAAGAGTGACTTAACAACTGTTAACCAGCCTGACGGGTTGGAGGCCAGAGCAACGCAGAGCTAGCGTTAACTAAAACCAGTTATATCTGTGCGTTACTGGGGAGAAAGCACACAGAGAAATCTGAATTTCACTATTGTGAAAGTTACTTGGAGAGCATCTGTATCAGTATCGCATTGTAAACTCACCTCACATTACAGGTAGATGCATTTCTTTCGCCGACTTTGAAAGAGTGCAGAGATTTCACTGGCAGACATCATCGAGGGTCGGTTGCCTCGAAACCGCACAACTTAAAGAGAGGACCCACCCCCGCATCACCATGGCACACACGCCACAACAAGCCCCGAAGGTTAACAGCTCAACGGGGTTTCCTCTCTAGCACACACTTTGGCTGAACTGCGTCATTTAGCAACGTATTTGTCTTTTCTAAGCTGTAAACGGTGAAGAAAACGTTTGGTAACGTTTAGCCCTAACGTTAAACTAGCCAACGGTCGGTGCCAGTTTCAAAAGTTGGCTATCGTCACCATCACTTAGCGTTACTCCCAACTTGCACGTCAAAACAAACGCACAACAACCCACATAAGATGTCGTTCAGTCGCGTGGTGTTGGTACCTTAATTCCGGAGGAGTCACACGAGTTAATTTCTCCCAAAACAGTCGGGTTTTTGATATTTAGGAGGGCAATTATCAGTCTTTGGAGTGTGGCACTGATTTTAGCTGGCTGACCAGTCACTCGAGGCAAGATACCATTTGGAAACATTTTGTCCTGAGTTTAGTTTTTCAGGGATATTTAAACCTCTAACAGTCCCCGTGCAAATGTTGAGTATATTCAGACAACAACCCTGATACTACACGTCAACGTTTCCCAACCGTAGTCTGAAAGAAGTCGTTTAATTCTGGGAGGTTGTTGCAGTAGTGTTACCTGACAGGCAAAGTTCCGGACATTACACCACCATGACAGTTGAAGCCAAGGTCTGAGATTGTGATTGGTTATGAGGCTGCTCAGGGGGCGGGCCTAAGCGTAGAGAGAACACAAGGCGTGATTTCGGGAAAAGGCCACAAGGCGGGACTATTTCCTTACTTTTTAAATGTCATCCAACTATAGGGAGGATACCGTTCATCGATACATATACACATTAAAACAGAAATCAAGAATGCAAAACATGTCTGAAATTAATTTTAGAAAAGTAAAAACACCCACCCCCCCTCAAAAAAAAAAAAGAATGTGCAGGGAGAGGGTTGTAGAAAATAAGGTATACATCCATCCATCCATCCATTTTCTACCGCTTATCCTGTATTTAGGGTCACGGGGGGGGCTGGAGCCGATCCCAGCTGTCATTGGGCGAAGGCAGGGTACACCCTGGACAGGACGCCAGTCTATCACAGGGCTGACATGTAGAGACAGACAACCATTCACACTCACATTCACACCTACGGGCAATTTAGAGTCACCAATTAACCTATCCCCATCCTGCATGTCTTTGGACTGTGGGAGGAAGCCGGAGAACCCGGAGATAACCCACGCTTACACGGGGAGAACATGCAAACTCCACACAGAAGGAACCCGGGCCGACCCGGGAATCGAACCCAGGACCCTCTTGCTGTGAGGCGAGAGTGCTACCCACTACACCACCGTGCAGCAATAAGGTATACATTATCAGTCAAAATTCAAATAGTTTTTCAAGCTTCCCGATGCTGGCTTTTATCAAAAGTTCTAAAACATATTTTTTAAATATTACTTGGAAAAAAAGGTAATACCTTTTTTCTTTAACTCAGATACTGACTTTCCCCCAGGCTGAGCTTAACACAGTGAAACAGCAAAAACGTTAATTTGCCCTCTCCTGTTTGAACATGACAATGCCTCCTTGCACCCACATTGTTGGTTTGATTGTACCGAGTTTGGTGTGGAAGAACTTGACTGTCCTGACCTTTTCTGTTTGAGTGAACAGAGTCCACTTTGGCCATGAAGTGATGTGTTCTGTAACACATGGGTCCACATTAAAAAAGACGCCTCTTGAGATTTGAATTTTTTGAATAATTCATTCCAAAGCCAGGCTTCTTACCAAGGCCGAAGAGAAGAAGTTAAGAAATTGTATAGATACATTTTTTTAAGTCACTCCAAAAAGTAAGGCTTATCCACCCTGGTAAACTAAATCACATAATACTACAGTATAACAAATACAGTATATTTATAATTGCATGTCAAATGGTTTGAAAAACTGGTTGAAATTGAACTGAGGGAAACAGATAGATGACTGAAGGAAACATCAATCAGCAATAATCGGTCTCATTCAGACCTTCACAAAAAACAAATCAGTATTTCATCTTGGTATGAAGAAAAAAAACACACTAGATTGCTATTTGGCATTATAAGAGAAGACACAGTCACTGGCACTGATCCAAAACCTGGTCTGCATGTCTCAAAGATCACTGCTTTGGGTGCTGAATCAGCCTGTCATAGGCAGATTTAAGGGGCTGTTTGGTCACTGCTTTCAGGGAAATACATGTTTTCTGATTAGTTAAACATACCAAACAAATTCAAGTATCTAGTGCCCCATAATTATCTCTGGAGTGCTGCCAGCAGAGAAACACAGGTGACACGATGACTCTCAATCATATTTTGCAGAATCAGGCAGTATGAGTTGTAATATATAAATAATTTCCCATATATCATGTGACCTCTTTATATTGCTTGTTCACTTGTTTCGGACCAACAGTCAAAACTAAATTGTAAAAAATTTAAGCTGCAAGCCAGAGAATGTTTGCCTTTTTATCCTGATACCTATTATCAGTCAAGTCATGTTTTATTTGCCAAGAGTCACAAATTACAATCTCAATGCTCGAGTCTCTACTCTTCTCTTGTTCCTAAAAATGAACATGTAAAACAAACACGAAATCATTCTCTCCATCTTTAAAAAGGTTTTCTTGTCAGCTGTCAAACAAACAGCATTCCCACGCTGTGTCCCATGTGGAGACTGGATTGATGACGTGTCCAGGATGAACTCATGCCATGCAGCTCCTACCCGAAAAACACAGGCGGTTAAGAAAATAGACTGAGGTACATGTCAGTATTTCAGTGCAGTATGTTCATCATGAAAACTGTGCATTTCAAAGGAATATTCAAGTTCATGTATCTTTGAAGTTGATAGACTCTGAAATGAACTGATAAAGAGCTGGGAAGAAAAAGAGACCATTTTACTAATGACAGCTTGATAAGGTGTTCATCTGCCTCCCCTTCTGGGAACACTTTGGGTTTGCTCCAATTCACACACAAGTGCTCCAGTGAGGTCCAGCAGTGATGCTGGATGAGGTCTGGCTCACAGTCCAGTCCGTGTTCCAGTTCCTCCCAAAGGTGTTGGACGTGGTTGCTGGTCATTACTCTACAGTCAAGTTCTTCCACTTTTTGTGTGTGTGATTGTGTTTAAGTGCCGTGACTTCAAAATAAAAGCAGACAACTCCCTAGTTTTTGTGCAGTTATCTTTATTGAAAAATTAAACACACTTTCTGTATAAATAGCATGTCATTGTACAACACTCCTCGTTAAAATGGGCAGGAAGCGGGTGAGAAGACTGAAAACAAAAAGCAAAAGGAGGCAGCTGAAGAGCGTGGCGGGCGGGACAGCAACCAAATCAACAGCTAATAAAGCAGGAGAGGCACACTCAGTGAAACAAATAAACATTAAAAACAAATAGACTCAGCAGGTGGTGGTGGATGCTTTATGAGGCTGACCTTTGCAGAGAAGCAGTGGTGGTGGTGGGGGGGGTGTCAGCAAACCGTGTCACTCCGCTACAGCAACAAGACGATGTCTGAGCTGACTGTGTCTCTTGTCGGAGCCGAGGCCAGCACCTCTCTGTCTTGGCGTCTGATAAATGAGACTGTCAGCAGCCTCCATCGCTTCCCTCCATCATCCCTCCCTCCTGGATGACCCTTTAATATCAGATCAAAGAGAAGGCCGAGCCGCTATCGACACATGTCTAGCAGATGGGTCATTATGGAGTTAACTCACGGAGCAGTTTCTGTGACGAGGGGGAGGATTCTGCAGTTCAAATATGCTTCATAAACGTCTGAATGAAGGAATGGGGTGAAGATGATAACAGCTGTTTCTCTTCCCTGTAGAGCTTTACTCATCTATGTTCATGTGTGACTGACTCTGAGAAACGTTTGCTCCTGAGCACGCTGAAAATGTTAACGTCAATCGAAGCCATTCAAATCAAATAATGAAATACATAAGATGACTGTCAACTTTTCATGTGCTGGACACGTCGTTTTAAGATCTATAAGGTTTCTGTTTCAAACCCAAATACTTTTTTGGTACGATCCAAAACTATTTTAGACTTTATTTAGGTTCATGTTGAGACAACATTTAAGATGTTTTGACTTCTTTTGTTTAAGGATGAGGTTTTTATATGTAGATGTTTTTTGTGAATCAATGAATTGATTCTACCTACTCATCTTGTTCTTCTATGACACATCGCATCAGTGAGTCAATTCCACATAGACGGCTAGAAATACTCCAAATCCATCCGCAGTTGAAAATAGTCCCTTACAAGTGCACCACTCACTCCAAGGTAAGTAAGGTTTGCTAAAAACTACACTGCCCAGCTGGTTTTTTAAATGAAAGAATATAATAAAATATATAATTGTGATGAGTTTGGTTGAAAGCAACATAATGTTGGTTTTGGTCTTTTCTTTTTTACAATAAGACCAATAAAGATTAACACTCACTTTATACTTTCAATATAAAAAAGCTTTTGGTAGAAAAATATCTTTGAATTCCAGGTAGCAAGTACTCTTTTGGTATTGGTACCGAATGTTACTACATCACAGTATTGACCTTGCCCTGTTTGTGGTAATATGAGTTTTAAAGGGTTTTAAAATAGATTTGTCTCAGATGCAGGATAATTCCACAGAATCTCAAATGTGACTTAAAACACAATCAAATAAAAAATGTAGAGATTCCTTCCAGATCCGATGTTTAATAGACAGAACTTCCACTGAGACGACGAGCTCCAGTTCTTATCCGTCTGAATTCTCCTCCCATTCCCTATCTATTTCCTTCTGTCTCACACATAAACACACACTCTTGTGGTTTTGCTCCGTTTCCCTGATATTGTTTGTATAATCACGTCCTGAATATGCATCCAGTTAACATTTCCCCTAATCAAATTAGTGGATGAACCCGAACGCCTCAGTACTCTTCCAGTCACACTCTTTGCATTTATAAATGTGAGCTTCTCTGCAGTTCCCTCAGACGTAAACTGATAGCTTTTCATCACGCCTGTTGAAAAATGTTATTTAAACAAGTTTAACTGTATGATTCAGAGCTTCAGATTGTCTTACTTTTCTAAACAAGCACTAGATTTATCTTCCTCTGGATTCACTTGAATGTTGTAACATGTCACTA
Source organism: Chelidonichthys spinosus (assembly GCA_029853015.1). Lineage (NCBI taxonomy): Eukaryota > Metazoa > Chordata > Actinopteri > Perciformes > Triglidae > Chelidonichthys > Chelidonichthys spinosus. The sequence goes on from CM056840.1 coordinate 7,668,779, forward strand.
CTTCCTGAGATCAAAGAAACCAAACCAGAGTTAAAGTGATGGTTCGGAGTGAAAAGCACCCGAGATAATTTCCACCATGACATCCAGCCAAACACCCCCTCAGAAGCATTTTTAGCGATGGTCAGCATTGGTCAAGATAGGGCGATTAGCCGAATGGCTTAGTACTAGCGCTATAGTACATAGAGTATATCTCGTAAATTCCCCACTAATAATGCATGGAATGTTACCAAACTCCTGCAGTAGTACACATAGGGTCTGTACTCACAAAACAAAGTATTTGAAAGTTTGTAAGTACACCAGGAGTTTATTTAAAAGAACACTTGCCTGACACAGTTTTATAAATGCTTGTATTTTATTATCAGGTCAACAAGTGTTGACAAGTGTTGACCTGATAATACAAGCATTTATAAACATTTAGCGAAACTATTTCATACTCTCGCGTGAAACTTGCGTCACGGCATCGGCTGGGTAAACACGGAAGTGGCGTCTACGCTGCGGTAGTGTTAGTTAGCGTTAGCAGCTGAGGATAGAAGCTATCAGGCAAGTGTTCTTTTAAATAAACTCCTGGTGTACTTACAAACTTTCAAATACTTTGTTTTGTGAGTACAGATCCTATATGTACTACTGCAGGAGTTTGGTAACATTCCATGCATTATTAGTGGGGTAATTTACGAGATATATACTCTATGTACTATAGCGCTTGTACTAAGCCATTCGGCTGATAGCGGCTATCTTGACCAATGCTGACCATCGCTAAAAATGGTTCCGAAGGGGTATTTGGCTGGACGTCATGGTGGAAATTATCTAGGGTGCATTTTACTCTGAACCATCACTTTAAAGGGGGCTACATTATCAGAAAATATGTCAGAACGGTGTAAATGCTGGCGTCTTGTCGAGCCCTTTTATCATCTAGTGGCTAAAATCAATTTTAGTAGATTCAAAATATGTTGGTGTTTTTTTGTGGTTGAGAAGTCCACGCCTTTATATATATATATATATATATATATATATATATATATATATATATATATATATATATATATATACGAATGCTGTTCTCTTAGTTGTCACCAGAATGATTCAGGAGTGTTTGATCGCCATTTCTCACAGAGCTGCGTTGTTGACATTCTTCAAAAACAGCTCAGCCTCCCGCTTCACTTCCTCGCGTGTCTCAAACAGCAGCTCCTTTCATGACATTAACATTTGTCACTATTTGCTCCTCGTTTTGCGCATATTTCTCTCTTCTCGTCCTGTAACTTCAGACAGACAACATGTACACAGCACACATCCGCCCACACAGCACTTGGATTAATTAGTCCAATTAGTGGATACTTCCACCTGCAGCCTAATGTGAGCCTCTGGAGTGACACGTGGAGGATGTTTGCTGTGCATCCTCTCCACACATGCACTCTTCCTGAGAGGAAGCAAATCACCAACAATCACGTCTCATCTGTTTCTCGTCTCTTGTCGCCGTCTCATTCTCACTCGTCCCCTCTCGCTCCATCTCTCACTCCACCTGATTGCTTATCTCCTAATTGCTTTTTTGGAGCAAATGTGTGTGCGTGCGTGCACACGTTCCACGTGCCAACATGTGCGGAGGAGTGTTTCTCACATCTTTGGCGGTGTCGTCCTCTAAATGTCTCATTACTCCCCTATTGAGTGTAATTGCTGCACTGAGCATGGCGTCGCCGAGCCCCCCCTGGGCGAATATAATTAAAACTATGAAATTACAAAATAAAATCCTCAATTGTTATTCAGAGCAGCAGGAGGGGAAACAATGAGGGATTTGACCCCCCTCTGAGAGGAAGTCCACACCAAACCAGCCACATCTGAAGACATGCAGCATCTTTGATCTAGCATACATGAAAACTGAGCTTTTCAAAACTTCTCTGTAGAGTGAATGAATCTGTTAGAAATGTGTTGTTTGCTGATGGAAATGAAGCTGCTTCCTTTTTCACAGCATTTTAAAATGTAGCTGCTTAAGTCTGGGCAAAGTCTCAAACAGTAGAGGCATGGAAAAGTGGAAAGGAAACAGGAAACGATGCGTGTGTGAATGTGAACGTTTCTGTTATACATTTTTCATGATCAACCAAATATGAGCATGTAATGTGTACTTATGTTAGCCTGAAATTATTTATTCATTTCCTTTTCATAAAAGGCCGGGAGCATCACCGTAAAACGTCAGAATCCCACATCACCAGGACGGCCTGATTATCATCATCTCTCACATATATGCTGATGATGCAACAGAGGTTACAGGGTTTTTATAATTCGTATAGGATTATCTTTATGTGTACAGTATATATATATGCATCTGTATCTACATTTGTTCATTTGTACATTTACAAATCCAAGCTTGTAAAGTCGAGCGTGGATCAGTCTGGGATGTGCAGTCGTCTCTTTTGTCGGAAGCAGAAGAGAAACTAAATGAACTGACCGGAGGAGGAGGGAGTGCTACGAGAAGTCCCGGTGGGTTTCAGATCCACGGAGAGAACAAAGAAAAGGTATACGTTTCACTACTTTTCATCTTAGTGCATGAGGTGTCACAGTGGGGAGGTAAGACGTTGAGGAGAATCCTGAACGAAGTCCACAGCAGAAGTAATACCTTGTAGATGTGAGTATCGTGTAACCCGCCCCGAGGGCGGGGTTACCGACGGGCTCAGAGATCAGTCGGTGGGTCATTTGTGTCGATCGAAAAGAGTTGTGCCATTTAAAAACAACAGAACGCTTGAATTGCTCCCTCTCGTGTCGTCCCTGAACCCCTCTCCTCTCGGCGCCGCCCCTCACCATCGTCCACTCTCCTCCTCCACTCAGCTATAGCGCCACATTGAACTCCGTCACCAGGAAGTCCACGTGGTCCCTCTCTTTGGTCTTGAAGGCCTCGGCGATGAGGCGTGCGGCGTCCCTGTGCTCGCGGCCTCTCATGGAAATCCCGTTGACCTCTAGGATGACCTGACCCACCTTCAGCTGGCCACAATTATGAGCTGAACCGCCTCTCTGAGACAGGGGAAGACAGAACGAAAGAGACAATGTGAACTTTAAGAGAGCTACAGTTGTGTCAATATGGATAAAAAGCAGAAGAAAGCAGCCTTGTGTCAGAGCTACTCGTATATCTGCCTTCACACGGTCTGTGATTGGTTGTTGACACGACAAACAAACTACACCGGCGACAGAGACCCTTCCTTTCAGATGGCCTCGATCCGGTTGTTCAGTCTGCACCGGAGTTGGATTTAAAGGAACCAAACTGGTTATGTGTGAGAGCACCCCAAATTTGTTACGTTTCCGTCTGCTGATTTCCAACAGCTGGACTTGAAGTTGTGCAGCGTGAAGTCTAACTCTCGGGTGGTGTTTTTCGTGAATGAAACTGGCAGACTTCCACATCGAGCTGGAGGTGTCATTTGTACTGATGATCACATCTCTCAAATGTACATCTACTCCTGAACAGGTGGCATTCGTCGAGCTGAAAGGAGGATTTTCTAATTCTGACGCGTACAAGCAACTCGCACAGAAAAAAATGTCAGGTTTAGGAAGAATATAAAAATGCTTTAGCCTGAGGCCCAATGAATCTACTGTAATTACTATTAATTTCATGCCACATATACAAAATGTCATGCTCTACATATAAAGAAAGCCTGAGCACGCCTTTCCAACCGAATGCATGAAAACGACACAAAACATCTCCTTCCTCGTCTCGAAACGCAATATCGTATGTGAAAATATGAAAAATGTAATATATATACAATGTAATGTAAATGAGCAGGGAGACACATCGTTTCTGTTTTGTGTCTTTGTTTGGATGAAAAATCGGTCCACTTTACTTTGCAGCAGACAAAATATTTGTCATACCAGCAGGAGTCTGAGTGTGGTCTGAACCTTTGTCTGTGATCGAATGTTATCTCCATGGTGGAAATCTCAACGTATCATTAAGTGCAGCCAAGGGCCAAGGCTATCCAAAGAGCCCACTTGTTTCTGTGGCCCAGAGGCCCTTCAAAGAGCTCTAACGAGTGTGAGATCCTTCCTTTTGTTCCATTACACCCACGTCAACAAGGTCCTCTCAGCACCCAAACTAGAATCTAAACATCATGCCAGAAATGTGACAGATGCATTAGCGTACCGAAATAGAGCCCCTTTACAGAAAAACACATACATACACACTGATTACGCACGTTAGAAAACAGCTGTCTATTATTGACACTGAGACATGCATAGGACGATGTTCACAAACATCTCATTCAGGGTCTCACTCCCTGCGTTCGTCTCAGCTCCTCGGCAGTGGAATCTCCCTATAGGCCTCTCTCTGCTCAGAGTAGATCCTGCACACTTGATGTCACTTCTGTTTCTCTGAAGCAAACCTGAAAAGAGTCATATTTGTTCACACTATCTGCTTCTCCTCTTGCCCTCATGGCCAGAGGACGGGTAGAAGTGATGAATTCACGGCTGCTCTCTCCAATCTGAAGTGGAAATCGCCCACGGCCTCCACATTTATAATCCCAGTCAAGACAGCTCCGACCACTCTTTCTCTAAAGGACTTTCATTATACGTTCAATTTGGACGTCGCTGCTGTGGATGAGTTGCCAATGCAAGAAGTAGTGTGGTGTTTTGGGTGAGAGGCAACATGTAACGGCCTCGGAATGGCTTTTGTGACGGTGTCATTGCAGCTCTGGCCAGGATCTGGATGAGCTGCCCGAGAGTGGCATCTTGTTAATCTCTGGCTCGTGATTGGCTGCCCTGAGCGGATCACTTTCTCTTCAGCCGACTTCCAAACACACCAGCAACGAATCAATCCAAAACACTTTTTTAAGATAGAGGTGGGATGTTTCAGCTATTTCCTGATCAACTTTCTCCTCAACCTAACCTCAAACACACTGCAGCCGATAAACCCACTGTGCACTTCCTGCGAGCAGACAAAGGAAGCCACCGAATGGTGAAGTCAGTAAAATATTTAGCATGGAGGTGCTAAAAAGCCTGAGATTTTAAATAAAATGAGCAGTGTTCATGTTCTACCAAGTAGCATCATTAACACATGATGCCACGTTGTCAATATTGTGAAAATGAGTGTAACGCTGACACGGGGAGAACATGCAAACACGGACCACTGCACCACCGTGCAGCCCCCAGATATGTTAATGCTGCTTTAAAATTCATTTGAAAGGGAAAGAGGAAACCTGTCCCTTCGATAGGTGAAAGCAGTTCCTTCCACATCAGGACCGCATCATCACCTATTTTATTGACTGAGCCTTGATAGCAACGCGTTGCTATCAGGAGGGGGGGCTGGAAACAATCGGGGGGCTGGTAACAGCTTACTCATCTGCACTTCATCCTCAGCAGATTGAGGTGACTTGAAGCCAGAACCCTTGTGCCCAGAGAGTTGGGAGGCCAGATGTCTGCTGTCTCACCACTCCGTGTTTACAGAGAAACGATACTGCACAGGGCTCCGCTGTGATCCGTCTCCGTGACGACAGAACTGACCGGCGTGACCGCCATCAGAAAACCAGAGAAAAACGATTGTTGCTTTTTGTTTATCAAAGCAAATGATGCATGGTCCTGACTGGGGGACGTACTGAAGTTGTGTGTGCCTTGCTCAAGGGTCTAATAACACTGAGTTAGGTTTCCCCAGGTGACAGAGCAAAGTCCACCTTGAAAAGTGAACGTGAAGTCATCCTCCATGTTTGTTACAAGTGGCCTTGAGGCTACCATGATATTAACGTCTCTCAGTGACTGTGATGCTGCAGTGTTATTGTTCAGGAGCAGCGGCGGTGTCATGACGCTTGTGATCGATAGGTTTTGCACCTCAGCAACCTAAAGTTTGGATGAAATCTGTGGATGAAATACAGTGACACAGCAATAATTGTAACCTGATTACATTTTTAATCTACTCCTCTGGGGGGACAAAGTGAACTTTAACTCTGTTCAAATGGGCTCTTTAAATGAATTTGAACCGTGTTTCAGGAAGCCTCGCTGGACCTCGTCGTGCCAGGGTGAGAAAGTGCCAATTCTCTCTGCTATTATCACAATTTTGAGTGTCTTTAGACTCTCACTCAAGTGTCATCTGGCTTCATCTCTTGGCCGTAACAATCCTCAGCTGAAGGGAGGCTTCCCTACCGTTCATGTACACACAGCTGCAGTGCTGGCCTTCATGAAAAGTGACGCCGTTTGCTCTTTTATTTCATGGCATGATCCTTTTTTTGTTGTGATAAACAGGATGTATTTAACCAAAACTGTGCGTGGGATGGTTGGGATGTTATCTCTTGAATGCTGTTCTCTCCTGAGAAGGCTGAGCCTCAAGAGACCACGGCTACTGTCTTACATTGTTATGTCTTTGCCCAGGTCACATGGAAGAAAAAAGACGCTTTAATACCACAGAGGCTTTCATGGAATCACATCTATAAGCCCGTGATCTTCCTCTTTTGTTAAAGAGCTGCTGCTTTGTAATGTCGTAGTGAATGGACCTGAGGACGCGGCTCTGATATAAAATCTGATCAGTGGTGTTTCTCGCTTCAATTCAATTCAATGTGAGTCATATCACAACAGAATTTATCTCAGGACACTTTACACATCGTGTAGGACCAGAACATGCTCATGATTTTGAGGGACAAAAAACAGGCACATCAGTTAAACATTGTCCTGCATTTGTGTGGGGACTTGTATCTCTGCAGGGGAATTAAACCATCTGCTTGGTCCCAATGCAACGCTTCCCACAATGACCTTCCCAAACACCCAGATGCAACCTCTTCCTCATCCCTACAAAGCCCCCTTGTTCCTCCGCTCCTTGTTAACACAGATCTCACTTCTTTTGCATCCTTCATTTACACTTGCCGTCCTTTCTTCCAGTGTACTCTTTGATTTTGACTGTACTGATTTCCAATGCTTTTATCCCGACCCTCGCAATCAGCAGCCCTTTTTTTATTTCAATCACCAGCTCTGTAGAGCGGGAGGCTGAGAGACAGCTTTAAACACGGGGTGTGGACTGCAGACTGGAGCTGCTCTGATCTTTAAATTGTAACCCCGTGGTTCCTCTGTGGTTAGGACATGATTAGTGCTACAGACAGTCCTGAGCTAATGCTTTGTTGACATGCAAATTGCCACGGCAGACAGAGAAAAGGACATCCTGTTACAGTTCTAGCTTTTCTCATAGGTGACTACAAATATAAAAACATGTCCAACTCTGCTCAGCCTCATCATGAACTACACCTGAACATCAGAGCTGAGCCGTGGCATTACCTTTTACATGAACTCTAATCTCTCATCCGCCTTCCGCCTTATTTCTGAGACAACAACATAATACCAACTGCCTCGTATTAAATTAGTAATTGCAGTGAATTACCAGCGTCTCCAGGCTTTCCATGAAAGGCATTAATGTTACAACAATCTTTGTGTGAGCAACAAGGACAAAATTAGCAGCAATCTCAATGTGAGTTCAGCGGCAGTGTGAATCCATATAAAGCCCTAAAGGATATCAAATCCCACCTGGAAGGTGGGCGTGTGGGACCACACGGAAAATCAAAGAAGACTCCCAGGATGTAACAGACACAGCCAACAACACATGGAGATTATTCACCAAAAACGCAGCTGACCGCATGTTAATCAGGATTCAGAGGGTTAAAGGTGAAACGTGTAAGATATGGCCAGAATTTTAGTAAAAAACACTTGAAAAACAAACTACCAATCGACAGAATGTGACCAGGTGACAATGTTGCCTCTTTGTATTATGCTGCAGAAATATCTAAGGATATGAGCGTGCTAACCAGCTAGCCACTTCAAAAGGTTATGGTGCCTAATATAGCATCCACTCTGCCATCAGTTAAATCCAAAGTGGCATTCATGAGAAAACTGCTCATTTCATCCTTCCTGCCACCAGGGCACTACTTTGCCAGAAGGAGCGTGGGCTGTGAGAGATGGACCTTCAGTTAGTGGTGAGCTGAAGCAACTCAAATTCAGCCAGTGAAAACCACAACACCGGGCTCTGATCCCAGAGGACTGCCCTGACTCCCTGCCAGAAATAATAAGGTGTACATGGATCATAGAGCCTCCCTTTAGTGGCACTTTAACGACAATATAAACCCTCGCAACATGTGAAGATTATACGATAGCAGCGTCCTTATAAGGGTCTCACAGCTGCAGCAGTTTGGTCAAAATGTGCATATTCCCCCCCCTGCTGCTGGTTGATATGTTTTTGTTTAACTGATGACTGTACATTTACATTGTATGGGCCTGTAGTAGAGTTGAAATGCTGCACCGGTTTGTTTGGAGCAGGTGGCCGGAGGTATTAGACATTTAAGCAGAGGTGAGCTTAGCGTGAGCCCATTTAAACATGACTCACCTGTATTGTGACAATCCGTGGCAGCGGCTGGCGAGTGTTGGCTCCGCCTTCAATGGCTATACCCAGCGTGCTGGCACTCTTTGCCACCCGCACTAGTACAGAGGTGGGCTCCAGCAGCCCCGGCTGCAGTAAGAGACACAGAGGAGCACACGTTGTCAAATCAGAAGAACATTAGATATGCATATTTTAACACTTTTCCCTGAGTCGGCTTCCACTTTGTGCATACATTTATTTTTCTGCGACTGTTTATACAAGGAAGACATTTGTTTTTCTCTGTGCACACGGGCTCTAGAGGATTCTCAGGGTTTACACATTCATAAAGGCAACACGAGTAATTGTTTTCTATTATTTAGTCGCCTCTCACAAAGGTCTTTTCCACAGGCTATGTGGGACTTTTTCCCCAGGGGGATTTCTTTCATCTGTATGTTAATCTGAAACACAATCCTGTGATTGTGTGTCCACACTCAAAGATAAATATCAATGCCGGCCTAGTGGTTAAGAGGAATACCATATAATAACGGTGATGTCCATTTTATATTCGTATATGGATAGAAAATATTGTTCTAGCTTTAAAGGCCAATAAATGAAACCCCTTCATAAGCAGCCCACTTTCAAATCAGCCGTCTTTAAAACATGATATGTGGCTTACAATATTTTCTCCATTGACTCTGCATTTAAACACTTTCTCACTTCTGCCCACAATTAGTTGCTCTTCTATGAGTTTTGACTGACATGAGCATAAAAACACGACAACAAGACTAAAATAAATGTCTTTTTGAAATTAATTCAGGAAAGTTTTCATGTAATTTCTCTCTTCTCAGGACACAGCCTGTAAATGCTTTGCTCCTTCACAATACAATGCAGCGTTTATGACACACAGGCGTCACATTTTCTGCCTAATAACTCTAAGACAGTGAATCAAACAGGCCCCTCTCTCATCATAAACAATCGGGCTACTCCCATCCTTACTTGTGAGTCCTTCCATCAATCAATAAGAAGCAGAGAGCACTTTGAGAGTTTCATAAGGCTACACTGCAGTGAGCGAGCGTAATAAATGACAGAGCATGTGACTGAATGAATGGCATGGATGAGAAATAAACAAATGAGTGAAACAAAGGAAACTGTCTGTGTGAGCAAACAGAGGGAGGAGAGAAGAGATCACGGTTAGGTAGAGAAATAAAGCACAACCATTTATCAGCCTGTTTTTTCAGACACACGCTTTTGTACTTCTGTTCATGTGAGGACCCAAAGTGACATAATAATGGATTCTCTATTCTTTAAATGATAATGTCTTTAATTCCCAAATATGTCATCATTTCCTTGAAATATCGGCAATCTCCTCAAGTTACAAAAATGTCTTTGATTTCCAAAATTTAAAACAAAAATGTCCTCACCTTCAAAGATGTCACTCAAATGGTCCTCACAAAGACAGAAATACAGCAGCACACACACACACCTCTAAACTAACTAACTGTGTGTCGTTCCTCAAGGTTTAACCATGAATCCACTCATCCATGTTTGCCTCAGAGCTGTTCTGATTCGCCCCCTCACCGGTTTGGAGAGGTTTGCCCCCCCGCCCCCCTGGGTGTCCCGAGGGTGGCGTGTGCGTGAGGAATGGGGGCTGCTGTCTTTGCTGATGTGTCCTGACTCAGCTATGTCCACCCCGCTGTCCTCACTGAGGGTCTGGCCGCTGTCTGACAGCTGAGACAGGGCTACACCTGAGGGTAAACAGCACACGTGACATGGTGATGTTTCAATCTTCTAACACAAAAGCAATCCAACAATCGTTTTTTATTTGTTTTTACACGACTTCTACTTCTACGAGAAAAACAAACACAGATGTTAAGGTTTGTCCTGAAAAAGATAAGATTTTAAGATGTAATAGAAGATTAAAAGCTTATTAAGATTACTGATGTTTACGCTGTTCTGGGTAATTGCTCATTTCAGCACATTGAGCCCAAGTAAATACATTTTTGGATATATTTTTTATTTTAAATGATGAAAATTAGCAGTCCTTACAATCTGGCCAGTATCAGTGAATTAATATGCATCTAATGTGAATGATTCATAATTACTTCACATAAGAGGGAAGTGGTGAAATACATTTGTTCCTCAAACCTTCTACTCATCTACAGTCAATGAACAGTTTACAATATAGACGGCTCCAGTACAGTGAAAAAAAAAAAGATTTCATATTTTGTGTTCACATTACATATTAAACATTTTCAGGTTTTGGCTGTTGAACATAATGTTGTTCACAAAACACAAAATGCCTATGGCGGCCATAAATGTATCTATTTTCTTTTGTGCACATTTCAGCAGTGCTGTGCATCAGCAAATTTCGAGATAATTACGGTATGATTCATTGTTTAACTACTTCATGAAGCAAAAAATAAAATGCAAAAAATGCAGCTGCTAGTCTGTGCCTCACATCCTTATGTCAATCTGACCTCTGTAATATTCTGACATTTTAAATGTATTTAATTACTAATTAATGAATTTAATCCATAATTTTTAATATTTCATAATGACATGTGCATGTTATTAAGTTGAGGACAAACATTTGGCCCTCAGAGCTCCCTCACCTCGAGCTTGAGGCAGCGGCCGCACCTCGTTGACGTCGGGCTCTGCGTTGGGCCTGTGAACCTCCACTGTAACAAACCGCTGTTTGGAGCCAGGGGAGGAGGGGGAGGCTTTGGACATGGACACTGGTTTAAAGGGAAGTGAAGGGGGTGGGGGAGGAGCTGGGAGTGGAGGTGGAGGTGGAGGTGAAGGGGACGGGGCAGCTGGTTTGGTGCCCCTGCTCGGGGACTGGACCCTGGGGAAAGGGCCGATGTTGAGCTGTGTGACCATAGATAACTGAGCAGCTGTTATCTGTTCTTTCTTGAAAGGTACCGAGGGATCTCTCTTTCTGATGACCGCGTAGTCCCGGGACGGGTCCCTGGGATCTTCTCGTTTGTGGCGTGGTGCGGGTGAGGCGGGGGGGTGTGCTGGCTCTCTGTGGCGGTTGTGAGAGGCCGGGGCTGTGAAGTACAAGCCTGAGTGGGAGGATTCGGACGAGGGGCATTTGTTGAGCTGATCTCGTCTAGTTGGGCGCCTCTGCACCCCAGGTGGGGGAGGAGGCTTGAAGGAGGGGGGGGGTTCAACGGCGGTGGACTGTACCTCGTCCTGAAGTGAGAGGATATATTCATCATTTATTAGGGGCGTTACAATGACGGCAAAACAAAATGTGAGCACACTGGATGCATTATGGAGCAGAAATATTAAATGCAAATAATCAGACTCTTCTGTTTTTAGGTTGAGTTTAAATATTTTATCCATCAACACTATCAACTGTTAGAGGGTTCAACTACTGAGAAAAAAAAATATTACAAGTTTAAAGTCTTAAAGAAACATCCTGCCTCACAAATGGAAGGTTTTACTTATTCTTCAATTTAGTTGTAGATAGATAAAGATCTGCAAGGTTATTTCACACCATTTCCCACTCACTGTACCTCTAGTTGTATCTACACTAGTTCGGTTTTTATTCATTTAGGTCTTGATATAGTTGTCTTCTATCAGATTTCTGCCGCCTCCCAAATACAAAAAACCTAGAACATTTTTTTTTAAGAATTCCAGAAAAGGACACTTATTTTGCAAAAACATGTCAATATTGGATTTCCAACAAAATGCCAATAGAAGTGTGTAACAACATAAGAACTGGATAAAATTGTGCAGAGAAATAAATAAGTCCCAGTTTTTGTTGAACAACCAAACCTGAATATCTGAATGACTGCAGGATTACACCCTAGTGTGCAACATACAGAGGAAGTACATCCCAGCAAAGTGGTCACACTCCTTTATCATCTTTCACTCACACACCCGTTTAACCACTCCACCAGTTTTAGTAACAACAAAAGTCGCCTTGAAGACGCATCCGACCAACACGTAGCCGCGTGTCGTGCGGTTCCCCCGGGATCCTGTGTTTCAACGTAAGAGTACTCAAACACAAACTGAACGGTGGGATGAACACGGAGACTGGCTCGCCAGCGCATGGAGAGAGAATCAAATGAGCATAAAGTGTACAAAAAGAAAAGTGAAGTATGACTTGGACGAGTGCAGACTAGAAGCTTCCTCCCTATTTCGAATGAGAACTCTTGATACATTTTTGCTTTTGGAAGCTGGAAACTTTTTGCAAATGTAACATATAACTAAGCTCTTCCTTGTTGCAGGGATGGAGAGGTAGGAGGAAAATTGGACATGGCAGGAAGCCCAGAGTGATCTTCTCTTTCGACACTACAAAGAAAAGATGAAGAAAGGCTACACCGACACTTACTCTCACAAAGCCCTACTTGTCTTCCTTTCTCTTGCTCTCATTTCATGGTTCCAATACTCGGATACAAAGCCTGCAGTTCAGCAATGTGACGTCTCAAGTACCTCCCTCCATCCTTCTCTACCGCTTCTGCCTTTTCTTTCTGCACCCTTTCCTCCCCACCTCTCCTCACTGTGTCACATCCATCTTTATCAGGCCGAAGCAGTGGCTGTGGCTGCCTGCCGGGCTCACCAGAGAGATGTCGGTCAGCAGCGCGTTCAGACTCTCTGGAGGACCCTCGTTGTTACCTTCCACCACGCTGTCGTTCTGGAACCGCAGCAGAGATGGAGGGAGAGGGACAAGAGGTGAAAGAGGAAGAGGCAAGGGGAGGGGGGGTTAAAGAAAGCAAAGATAGAGAAAACAGAGGGGGGAGGAGAGTGATTAAAGGGAGAAAGCTTGTGAGCAGATGTTCAACACAGATGTGTGTTTATCCCAAAACAAATTTGTTCCATGTCTCCTAGATATCTGTTCGCATGTGCTTGTCAAACGTAAAGTTTATAAAGAGGCAAATAAGACATGCACACGCACACACAAACGTGGCTATCTACGTCTTCTTCCACCAGCAGAACACACATGCTGTGAAATCGATGGAGAGACACAACAGCCGACTTCAAAGCTGGATTTGGCAGCTCAATCCTACCGGCGTGGCGGAGAAGAGGAGGCAATTTGCAGCAGATCCGTAAGTGATTTCAGAGCAGAGGAGCCGAGTTTGGAGTAACGTTGCCCTTCATTTAACTCTGCCACTAAAGCAAAACAAAGTCCCATCAATTCAGCTTAATTACCCCTCGTTGCCGCAACCAGACAATTTATTTATCACAAGAGTCAATCGGCTTTCTACATGCGGAGACGCTGCTCTGCACTGTAAGCAGTCAGAGCACCCTGAGTTAGAGCGTATGATTTCCACTGAGTGTGTGTGTGTGTGTGTGTGTGTCTCAGTCTACCCATGAATAATATCAGGCAGTTCTGCAGACCGTGATTTACATGAACAGTAACAGCATGGAGGGAGTGTGAATTATGTTTGACTGGGGACACAAATCTGCAGCGTACTTTAATATAAATGAAAACAAACAATTCTGATTTTGTGAGGAAAACGACTTGGATGTCACAATCGCTTGTTTAGTTTGACCCTGCCTACGACATTCTCCGTGACACTTTGCATGCAACGGTTGTGGACATTCCTGATCCTGGAGGTTGGTCCTTGTCTAGCCCTGATGTCCCCGTTGACAGATGGCAACCTATAATCAGTTCTACATGTAGTCTGACATGCCTCTCAGGCAAAGACTGTATAAAAAGCGAGTGAAGTCTCTGTGTTTTTTAGAACCAGAAGTATTTTATTGTGGGACTATGGTCCAATTTTATTCTAATGGTTCCATTTTCTTTAAAATCAGACTTCCTTTTGTTGCCCCCTGATGGTCAGAAGAGAGAATGCAAGTTCAAGGCACTTTAGGATTGGCCTCACTTTTCAGAACCGGAGGTTGCCGCCTGCTCTCAGTTAAGGCACTATGATTACACTAACATAGAGGCCACCTTGAAAGACTAATGATGTACAGTCTAGATTGAACAGTGGGGCTGAACTTGCACCTCTGATTGATTTTTTTTTTTTATGAGAAGTAGCAAACGACTCAGGACGAGCATGACAGGATCACAGATGTTAAACTGTGACAACAGAGGAAGCAGTTGTGATTAAAAACAAAACTGATCTGCTCGCAGATGCCTGATTGTGGAAAGTGTCAGTAAGAAGTTGAAATATGACCCGGAACCTAGAGTTTGAGTAATGTCGAGGATTCATGAGTTTAAAGGCTCATCAGAAGCCAAACACTGCACAGTGGATTGTAAATACTTCATCATCCAATTCAGGGATAAATGCTAGAATTACAGCATGGGAATTTTATCTGATTGGGTTTGACTTGACTGCGTTCTGGAAGACAGAAGACTTGTGTTTTCACAACCCGCCGATACATAGAGTAATCGGATCTATTTCATGATAATCTGTCATTAAATCTGAATCAACATTGCCAACAGCAACATAGTGTGACGACTAGAGGTGTAACGATTCATTCGATTAATCGATGAATCGATTGTCAGTCCTTTAGATTCTACTAAATCGATCTGCTAAAATAAATCATAAAATGAAACGTTTAAGCTTCACCAATAATCGATATAAATGCATTTAAATCGGATGAATGGTGATTCTTAATTATGATTAATGTTTTAATATGTTTAAGACACTCTCTCCCCTGCCAGCATGTAGTCTATTGAATAATGTCCAAAATAACTGAGCAATGTTTAATTACATTTTGTATTCAGCATAAAATATTATGAAAGGTTAACTTTTTTCTAGAATACATATTTAAAAAAAAAAAAAAAAACTTTCAGAAGAATACAGATAGTCTCACTTGCATTATTGCATGTTTATTTAATGGATATAGAATTTCGGTTACAAGTTACTGAATAGAATCGTGGTTTACAGAATCGAATCGAATCGTTACAACAAAAAAAAATTGTCCTTGAATCGAATCGCCAACTACTGTATCGTTAATCGAATCGAAGTGAAGCCAAAGATTCACACCCCTAGTGACGATGGGCCCTAGTTTCGTGGCGCAGCGCAGGGCGGCGCAGGGTGGCGGAGCCGGCGCAATGCAAGTTTCGACCTGCGCAGCCTTGCACACGGTCAGTTTGGCAGTTTGGTGGATCGCCTGCGCCAAGATGGGTGTGGCGGCGCAGCAGGGGGAGGTGTTAAGCAGATTCAGCTTGGCGTAGCGAGAAGTTTTGTGGCAAAAAGCCTCGTCGAGACTGCGCTGAAAGCTCGCCAGCTCCGACCTGGTCTACTTTCAGCGCAAAACGTAACAAATGCTGGTGATAACTTCCCTTTGCGACATGTCACATGACTTTAAAAACTCGCGGTATCTCCAGGGTACCTCCCTCTGCATGCTTTTCTGTGCAGATGGTCTGAAATAAGTGCGGACATAAGACACTCCCCTCAACGTTGCCCTAGTTGGTTAGAATTATCACGTGGTATTTCCCACGTGAGAAAATTCCCCAGCCTCCGTCAACAATGGGAGTTCAAATGCCTCGGCTCGAGTTCATCAGCGACGAAGAAAGCCAGCGCCACTGGGCAGGTTTTTATTTAAACTTTATCAATAATTGTATACTTAACAAAAACTATCGCGCCAGGGGAAACTTCACGGACTTTGCAGAAATAATATGGCCTGCCCAGTGACGCTGGCTTTCTTCGTCGCTGATGAACTCGAGCCGAGGCATTTGAAGTCCCGTTGTTGACGGAGGCTGAGGAATTTTCTCACGTGGGAAATACCACGTGATAATTCTAACCAACTAGGGCAACGTTGAGGGGAGTGTCTTATGTCCGCACTTATTTCAGACCATCTGCACAGAAAAGCATGCAGAGGGAGGTACCCTGGAGATACCGCAAGTTTTTAAAGTCATGTGACATGTCGCAAAGGGAAGTTATCACCAGCATTTGTGACGTTTTTTTCCCAGAATGCCTGGTTTTGCGAGGCAAATGCATGCGCATGCTTGATTCGAAACAAGCCTAATCCCAGTCCACGCCTCGTCTCCTCCTCGTCTCCCACTCACGCCTTCTTCTCCTCCCTCTTTCCCACTTGCGCCGGTGGGCGAGATGGGAGGTGTGCCTGCGCGAGCCTGCGCGGTGCACGAAACTTGCAAAGTCCAGGCGGACACAACCCGTCGGCGCGGCGCAGGTGCGCTGAAAGCTGACTGCGCCTGGTCTACGAAACTAGGGCCCGATATCTCCATACTGTGTGTGTTTGTGTGCACATGCATTGGTATGCAGGTAACTGAATACCTGGCTCTGAATGTGGTTCAGAAATCCAGTGATTTTGTTTATCCTCCCAGACTTCCCAGCTCTCTAATCTGCCTCACACAGCAGATGTAGCAATCACCCACCAAAACAACCCAAATAGAGACACACAGAAACACGAGTAGTATAAAGATCAACATACACACACACACACACACACACACACACACACATGTAAATGCCACTTCTCTGAGGCAAAGAGAACAAATCTGACGCATCTGCAACAGAGAAACTGGTTGGTGGAAAAGCAGTCACCAGCTTTCGTTTTCTCCAATGTCAGCTCACACACACTATGTCTGTGTTCATCTCTGCAATCACTCTGCTTCATCCACAACCAAACGCTTGATTGCTGACACATTTACCACATAACCAAACATTTGGTTTGAACATGTGGGAACTGAAGAAAAAGCTGCCCAGGAAACCAGTGATATAATTGCACAGAAAAACAGAGGGGGGCGATCGCAGCAGTTATCTGCTAGTTTCAAATAAATCCTGATCAAATGAAGAAGTCATTGTATTAAAGTTAGTGTTTTTAAATGTAGGGTTACTTTGCTTTGCTGTAGTGAAGGTGCATTGAATAACACAGCTGAGCAACACTGGGGAGTGACTTCAGTATGTTATTACAGTACTTTGTATTATATCACTGAGCTCAGTGGAAACACCAAGCATTGATATAACTATTTAACACTACAATAATAAATAAATATAAATTGTATGTAACACATCTCGACTGGAACACCATGGTAGTTGTTGGGTCGAGTCACATAAAAGCTTATACATTTTCATCAAAATTTTCCTCGACAAAGTGCTTGAAAACCATGTTACGTCCCTCCCTATGATATGGACATGTTTTGGTCTGTCACTACTGTTTAAGGAGGTGTAACGTTAGCACCGTCTGTTACTTCTGTGTGGAGTTTGTCCAGGGTGTCCCCTGCCTCCACCCAGCTGGGATCGGCTCCAGCCCCCTTGGGACGGAGTGGCGACTGATAACGGGTGCTGCTGTAACTTTTAACATCTATGGCCTAGTAGACCAGATGTTAGCCAGATGTTATCCTGGACACCAGTAAGACAACAGCGGGACTCCTCCTTCTCAATAATCTCAAAACACAAAATGTTCTCTTTGTAGCAGTGATGTCATCCACACACACAACAACCAGACTTCCTGTTCAGTCAGGACCCAGCTCATTAGGACTGTTGATCATGGGACTGTGGAGAGACACATCACTTTCTCTAAAAGCACCGCATTTATTTTCCAAATCAAGCCAGAGGAAGGGTAAACAAGAAAAAAGAAAAACACCGCAAACAAATTCACTGCAAAATCACCAACCAAGGTTAGAGTATGTATGTGTGTGCTTGTTTAGTGCGTGTCCTGTACTGTATGTGCGGGTTTGTGTCGGAGAGCATTTACGACTTTGAGCAGCGACTCCTACCTCCATCATATCTATCAGCCAGAGCAGCCTCTCCTACACAGGGGTGAGAGGTGGGGGATGTTTTTGGGGTGAGGTTAGCGTGAAGGTGTTATTGAGGTGGAAGAGAAAGACAACTTATCAAATGTCTGCCGACTTTTCCATCTCAACAGGAAGGCAATGAAACGTGTCGACAAGGTCCACAATGGAGCAGGATCTTTGTTTTTTGTCTGTTATAATTGATGGAAATATATCACACTCCCCTCTCCGCCGCTGTCTCCCTCCTCACACACACAGATGGTGAGGCAGACCAGAAAATCCATCCATCAAAATTGTTTGTACCAGGCTGAACTGTTTCTGCACTTTCAAACAGGGAAGAAAAACAGCAGCACTGGGAATGTAAATATAAAAAGGAGAAAAAGCTAGAGGGAGCGACCACTTTCTCCCCAAAATATCCAGATTTGAACACATTTTATATTTCTACACACCCAAGACAATAAACTCAGGAGCACACATTAAATCAAGGTGAGACACATTTTTTTATCCGACTGATAAACGCAGCCTACCCGTGCAGAGCTGAGGGTGGTGTTGGTCATGAAGCTGGCTGACGATGAGGTCAGGGTGTCTGGGTACGACACCATGGACAGAGAGTCTGGGTGGAGGGCCGTGGCTCCAGCCGTCCCCTGTCGTGCTTTCAAAGCCTGAATCTCACGTCTCAGCACGAGCCCGTCAAAGTGCTCCAGATCCTGTGGGGTGACCAGACCCCGAACCTCTGACAGCAGAGAGAACTGAAGGGAGGAGGGTTCAGAGGGTGGGTTTAGAGATGTGCGGGGGGGGGGTCAAAGACAGGAGGCAAAGGTATGATGTAACAGACGTTGGATGTGTTACAACAGCTAAGATTAACCTTAAACCAGGACTGGATCATGGTTCTCCTTCAATTTTGATGCACTGTACACCTTATCTTAAACTGAGCAGGTTTTTAAGGCCTTGTTTATCTGTTGGTTTAATCCTCTCCAAACCCAGATTAAGATCAGATCCAGATTGAGCCGACAGTTGCTCAGATGGTTGAACTTCAATAATATCTCTATTTTTCAGATGAAAGCATTGCGTTGAGGAAAACATACCCCGCCTGACTTTTCAGATGATTCTGAATTATTAATATTACTAAAGAAATTCATACCTAATCAGTTAATGCTCAGTATCAAACGTCCATCCTATAAGGGGTTGCACTGTAGCTCAACATACAGTTCAAGGCAGCTCTTCTGTGGACGTATGATACAACAGTTTACTAGAGAAATATGTAGTAAAACGCCATTCATTTATTGTGCTTATTTTTTTTTCTACAAGGTGAACTGTTGCAGTCTGCTGTGAGAAAATCAAAAGACCTTTAAGAGCCGGAGATGAAGAAAAACAAAACAGTACTGCGAGAATCGGCAAAAGCCAGGGCATGAATCTTAAAAGGGCTCAGAAAACTTCAATTCAAACCTTGCAGCAATCTCACAGACGTACGAGTACGAGAGTACAAAGAGTCATGGAGAGAATTTATTCTCTTTTCATCTTCCCGTTCTCAAACAAGCCTCCTCGTCGCTCACCTTGGCGTGCGTGTTGAGCAGCTCGAACAGCGCCACCACTAGCTGCTCCACGCCGATGTGGCCGTCCCGGTACTCCTCCACATAGTAGCCCATGGTCTGCCGCTCTGCCTCCGTCAGCAAGTGGCGTGCCTGCTCCTCCAGCATGGCCCGTGACTGGTTCACCAGGCTGGACAGGGTCACCTGTGAGCCTGCCACACCTTTATAAAAGCCAGGCTGGTGTAGACGGAGGAGACGGAGAGTAAAAGACAAGAGATGAATACATTATTCATTTTCATTGTTTTAAATTCATTTTTTAAAAGTCTGGTCTATTTATAATATATTAAAATATAATTATATGTATATAAAATACATAATGTATTTTTCCCTTTGTGGGTTATGGAGAGAGAAATGAAGGACGGTGAAGAAGAGAATCGAAGAGGTTAATGTCAGCAGCTGTAATGTAAGATTTTATAGAGATGGGGAGAGGATGATGGTTTAGAGAAGGATGAGGAGGGGATGAAGAAGAAGAGGTTGAGGGAGGAAAGGAGGAGTGAAAAATGAGAATAGAATGAGAACAACAAAAGAAGACAAGGAACAGAGTCAGGAGGAAGAGGGGTGAAGGACATTATTTCTGTATATTCTCTTTAATGTGATCTTCTGCACATTTTATGTATCTATATGTCTTGACTTGACTTTTCCCCTAATATATTGATTGTATTTATTGCACTACACACCTCAGCCTATTCTGATCTGAAGAAATGGGAAGATGTGTACATTGACGGACAGGGAAGCACATGTGAGGAAGGTGGAAAAAGAGTTTGATGGACAGGATGATGAGAGGAGGATGTGGAGGAAGAGGACAGGTGGATGTTATCGTGGCTAAAACTGTGAGGATGACGGCAGCCGTTGAAGGAGGAGGAGACAACAGGAAGCGTGGGAGGAAGGAATGATGGATAGGGATGAAAGAGGGGGGGTGTAGAGAGACAACCGCAAAGACTCAGAGGTGACGGAGGAGCAGGAGGTCGGTCGGAGAGGAGACAAAGGCAGGAGAGCGATTACGGCGGACAGAAAAAGAACTAGAACATTAATTACATCCACATACACCCAACTAACCATCAGTCTTTTCGTCCCAAATGTATAAATTATAATTCTTCCTTCTGTCCCACCGTCATCAATTATCATTAATGCTGTGTGGCAGTAACACCACAGCTTGCAGCCGTGCAGAAGCTGTGCTGTTCACACGTGGGAGGCAGGTTTCTGGGCTTTTCTTTGCTTTTCCAGCTTCCATACCTGTCCCCGTTGTGCCAGCTGGCGTGTCTGCCAATCAGAAGGACGACACTCTGGCTTCAGAAACAGATGAGCTGCCGATATCACTTCTCTGCTTTATATCTGCTGCTTTCTCTACTAAGTTTTCTGCCCCCTATGCAGCTTTTTTTATTTTTTATTAATCAAAACGACACTTCAAAGTGACAGCTTCGGGGTCTGTGTCTGCCTGCGTTGGTACGAGACAGAAACAGGCGGAAGAAGGAGGCCCGGCATTGTGTCCCCCTCCTTATCCTTCACTCTTCACCTTCACCTCCTCCTCCCCCTCCTCCGTATCATTATCAGTGGTCGTCCCTGTGTCCCGGTCCGAGCAGAGCACACCACTGCTTAATACTCAAGGTGAGTGCTAGTGCTGAATCTGAATCAACCCAGCGCTTCACGTGAAACTTTCTCGACAGCATCCTTGTCTCGGTTACTCAACACAAGGGCGCCGTGGAGTGAACCAATGGGACCACAAATGAGCAGTCAGGCTGTCTCTCGCTGTCCTATCAGAGGGCAGAAGGAGCTAATGAAATCTGTCATCCCTCAACTGGAGTGGAACACCCTGCAGTCTCTGGCTGATGAGGTCTGCTGGAGACGCTGATGCCCGAGGATGGGGAGAGGAAGCTTTAACTGGAAGACCACCATCTAACAGTTAATGGGTATTTGGTGACGCCGGTTGCTTGTTGGAGCTGATCCATCTCTGAGGTCATTCTCTGGCTGGGTTTCTAAAATGCCAGATAAGCCGATTGACCCTTTTATCGCAGTGACCAACAACCAACAACAACAACAACAACAACGGCCACTGTCAACATCCAATTGATAAAGAGCAAATCCCATAAAGCCGGATCTGGAAATGTCACACACCTTATCGCTGTTTACGTTGTTTCCATTTAACAGAGAATAGGAAAAAAACTAAGCAAATAAAAAAGAAGGAATAATCTGATAATGTAGTCGTCACAGCTCCACTATTCTGACAATATCAGAATATCTCATCTGACGAGTCACGTGAAGGTTTCCTGGTAGCAGCTCTCTGATTGCCGTTCTAAACTAATGCAGCGGTATTAAAGTAAAGACAGCCAATGTAAAAAACTTAAAATAGTGGAGCAAGTGTTTTATCTACTATTTTACTTATCTAGTTTACTTTTGGCATTTAGAAATTGCACCTTGCTGTTAACCTGTTTTCATTCATAACAATAATTGACATTCTGTTTACATATCCAGCATTGTCATTGACATTTGTTTATTTCACCTTATAGATAACCTCTCTTGTTTATATTTTGCCTATTTGCACTCTATATATATTTTCACTTTGTATTGCAAACCAAAACTATTCCTCTTGGGATGAAAAATGTCTGTCTGACCTTCAACAACACCAAAAGATAAACAGCTTCTCCACTGTGTAAATTGTATTTGAAATGTGAGAGACTACCGTGAATCTGCAAATCAATTAACTGCAGGAGGAGGATAGAGGGCTTTTGAGCGTTAATGTAAGCTACAGTGAAGTAAGTTGACCTGCAGGACGGAGGGACAGAGAGAGAGGACCAGAGAAGGACCCACCAACACAGAGAAGAATGACAGTCCCTGCCCTCCAGAGCTTTCAACCGCATCTCATAGCCTTGATCAGCGGATTAAGTTTGCTCCGTTGTCATGGAGACGGCTCAGTTGTCAGCTACCACTCAATGGACCAAAAAAAAAAGCCAAAAGATAAACTCACTCAACCCTCAACTGTTTATATAATTGTGTCAATATAATTTGGATTATCTGTTCTGTAATTGACTTAAAATACTTTTGGTCAGTGGCCCTAAGCTTCAAACTAAACGTCCTTGCTCTAATATGTGACATTGAGCTGTGACGAGCCATCCACAGTATGAAGCAAGCATCCTGCGGTTGGTGCTCATGGTGAAAAAACAATCAAATAGATAATTGCCCAAATAGATAATAAAAAGCAAAGGGGTGATGCTAGTCTATACAAGGGTGCTTAGAGTGGTGATTTGTTGCAAAGATATTATTGTCGCGGTCGCTGTATCGGTCCGTCGTGGTAAAGAGAGAGCTGAGCCGAAAGGCGAAGCTCTCGGTTTACCGGTCAATCTACGTTCCTACCCTCACCTATGGTCATGAACTTTGGGTCATGACCGAAAGAATAAGATCCCGGATACAAGCGGCCGAAATGAGCTTCCTCCGCAGGGTGGCGGGGCGCTCCCTTAGAGATAGGGTGAGGAGCTCCGTCACACGGGAGGAGCTCGGAGTAGAGCCGCTGCTCCTCCACATCGAGAGGAGCCAGTTGAGGTGGCTCGGGCATCTGTATCGGATGCCCCCTGGACGCCTCCCTCGGGAGGTGTTCCAGGCATGCCCCACCGGGAGGAGACCCCGAGGAAGACCCAGGACACGCTGGAGTGACTATGTCACCCGGCTGGCCTGGGAACGCCTTGGGGTCCTCCCGGAGGAGCTGGGGGAAGTGTCCGGGGAGAGGGAAGTCTGGGCGTCCCTGCTCAGGCAGCTGCCCCCGCGACCCGGTCCCGGATAAGCGGAGGAAAATGGATGGATGGATGGATGGATATTATTGTCATGGGAACATTTTTAACTTTCCAGCCACCAGCGAGTGCTTTTCTGACAGACACACATAACTAACATCACTGATGATGCAACAAAAAGTCAACTTTACTTGTAGTTACGCACAGGACACAAACAGTGGTCTTCTGGATAAAAGTCCTGTGTTTGTTTGAGCCATCCACCTCCCTGCAGACCGCCCTGTGTGGACCATCATGCTGTTAGTACTAAATAAGTTGCTCTGAATGTCGGTATCAGACGCCGAGGGGTTAATGACTGAGTGGAAGAGACCAAGAAAAACAAGTCAAATACGACACACTCCTAGTTTAGTGTGCGTGTCTTCCTACCACCTTACCACGGTTAAAACACCAGACTAGAAGTGAAGATTTCCTCCTTTTCTCACATCCCTGCACTCTGTCTGTGTTTGCAAACAGCATTGACGGATTACTTTAAGGACTTTTCTCTGAAAAATAAGGATGAGGAAAATCACTGAAAAGGGGAGGAAAGGAAAGATTGCCATGCCAACGCTAAGAAAATCAATGGTACATGATGGTCCAGATTGTGTCTGACCTCATAGGGCAGATTTTGGTATTAAAAATGGAGGCCTTCAGAGAGAACAAGTGTACCTCTGCCATTTTGTAATATTGCATCATTAAGAACGCCCAATATATTAGCTTCTCGATTCCATCACCGATTCCCAGCTGACAGAACTTCAAGGTCAGTATGTAAACTTTATCAAGGTCTCTGCAAAGCCAGGAAGTTATGATAACAGAAATATGTATTATTATCATCATCATCATTATTATTATTATCATTATATTATTATTATTATTATTATTATTATTACTAGCACAGTGAAGTTGACTGATACATGTATTACCTCGGGTGAGCGTGTCCTGATTTAATCATATTACAAGCTGTAATGTTCTTCCGTCTCATGGGGAAAAGTCCATCATTGTAACAATTCTCATTCTGAACACATCGCCAAGCAGTGAAATCAACCCAGCTCTTTTCACAACTCTTTCCCAACTCTTTTGTGCGTTAACCTTTTTTGTGTGTGACGAGGAGGGCCACACCGGCTAAACTCTTTAATGCATCAGAAAATAAATTATCTGCCTACATCATATATTATATTATACATCACATATTTTATAGCAGAATCAATACTTTGTGAATGCTAGCACGTATAAACTCTCTGCCTAAATGCCTTTACTTTGTCTCATTACTGGGAATTGGGTGACGATGGATTGTCATTTTTAAAATGTGAAACCCTGGTTTAGAGGACTGCTGGATTTACAGCGTGAAACCAGAAAACACATGACCTCATGGTTATTGGGCATTGATTCCAACCCAATGCATCTCCAATGCTAATGATTATAACATAACATGACTTGATACTATGTTAAAGACATGAGCCAGACTTCCATAAACTATAATGATTTTTGTGAGAAATTGTCACACTTCACATATGACAAACCTGCTGCTCGGGGACGTTACCAAGATACCCGAATGAACCGAAGAGGCTCAGTGAAGAAGAGGGACAGGATCTGTTGGTTTGAAATCACACTCTTAGAAGCATCACTGAAATACTATCAGCATATGGATGGAAGAGTCGAAATCTGAATATCTATAATATTAATATTATGTAACAGGCTGCCAGCCAAATGCTCTCACTGGTCTCTCAACAAAAAACAGCTCAGACACATTGCATCTAATGTGACTGTATACAATGACGAACACTGTGTCAACAATCTGCATATGAAGATAAAATATAGCTTTTAAATTGATGTAGAAAAATGTCTTTATAAATCTCAAAAACTGAAATGTTTGCTCAGTAAACAAGCTTTGCATTCTGAACAGCTATCTCCTATCCTTATCCATTAACGTTCAATGACAATTATTTGCCAGAGAAAATTAAAAATCTGAAAATGTAAATTATTCTGTGTGAAATATTGCAGGTTGTTTTGGAGGTCGATCCCAGAGGGCTTCCCTGTCTGTTTTGATGATCTTAATTTGCAAGTGTTTAATAAGGAAAAAAGTCGAGTAACAGGATGTCACAACAGGAAGACCCTAATGCCATGTTAGATAGACAGAACCTTCCAGATGCAGTTTGGAGTAAAACAGGCAAATTAATCTTTTCGTTTTGTGCAACGGCAACATGTAGTCATCCCAACACATCGCATACATGTGGTTAACATGAGTACAAATAAAAACACTGGCTTAGCTTTAGGCAACAAAACCACTTACTGAGATTTAGGTAAAACATGTCTGGGCTTAAAATAACTACATAAACTAAGTAAAAAACACTTCATAAACATAATGTCACTTCAAAATGCTAGTCTCAAAAACCTGCCTCATTTTCAAAGTCCTGCTTGTTTGACTCGTCCATCTCTCCTTCCCACCCACCTTGTCTCTTTAAAGTACTTCATCACACTCCTGAAACGTGTTCTCTGAACATCTAGCAATGACCCGGATGATTTCACATTGTAATTAGTTAAAAACCTGGTGCATCTCATCCAGATGCTAAAGGGAACCCTGTGCGTCGGTATCTGGGGCGTGACAAAGCGTCGGTATTTGACCTCCTGGGAAAGAGAACGGGCTGCTTAACAGAGCAAAGGCAGATTTATATTGAGTAGATTGCTGAACATACAAAGCAAACGAAACACAGTAGGCTTTGGTGAGAAGTATAATCATTACAAGTGTAAACAAGAAACGCCCTAAACCTTATCTCAGTGCGTTTATCATTCCAGGGGGCAATGAATTGTATTTAGCCATTAATCACAAAATGTCTTTCTGTTTTATTTCAACCTCAACCTTACTTTTCTTTGCAAGCAGGGGGTGTGATCCAACTTTTTCTTGGTCGCTGCCCATGCTGTTTTGGAACTCCATCATGTATTGTGTATTCTGGCGGATTTTATTTGTGTGAGTGTTTAAAATAAAATACCTTGCTACTGAAAAACAGAAGCAACCTGAGCATTCCATTTGTCTTGTTTGCCAGATAGCTTTACGAAGTATCCGTTTTTTAAAGTTGAGGGATACGTCTTGTTCAAAGCAGAACATCTTAAGGTTCACCTCACTGGCATTTAGTTTTGAGTAGCATCAGTTGTTGAATTTAAGTAGTTTATCTTTGAATGCCTTCAGGTCGCAGCAAGAAGATTTATCACAGTGTGATAGTGTATGTGCTCTACTAACAAACATTTATGTGCTTACCAGCCTCGACAACCTTGTGGTATTGTTTTCACCTTGTGAGTCTGTGTGTGAGTGTTTCTATGTTTGTGGACAGATTTTAGCAGCCATCCCATGATGAAGCTTTACAAGCGTATAATTGAGATCCAAATTGAGTTTGATGATGGGTGGGGTCCGTACAAGGGGGTTAGGAAGTGGGGAAGGGCCGGGACCATTGGCCCTTTATGCCCGTGTCCTGAATTGGTGTCACAGCTGGTGTGTTCCCATTAGTCAGTACTTCTGATCCATTACCGACATGAAGTGACCGCCAATTTAACTCCAGCAATGGACATCATTTCTGATTGGCTCTCAAGAGTCTTGCCTGGCACTTGACGTGAGCAAAACCACTTGTATGTACTTTTATATAAAGAAAAAAGGAAGTCAAAAGATATCCTTGTTTCACCAATATCTGGGAATTCATATCGACTCACAGCTGTCCTTTAAAAACACATGAACCAGGTGAACTTTAGGTTCATCTGAGACCAGCTACCCTGAGAAGCAGCAAACATGTACAACATGCACACAACCTCAAGTTACCATCATTGTAACATCATCCAGAAGTACAATCCCCTGACTGTTGACAGCTTTGTGTTTCTTGCTGATGTCAGTTTAGTGTTCAAAGTGATCAATGATCTGACAACTTCCCATTAAAACAGTTCATGAAGGCGCTCAGATAATGGTGGGACAGCTAGGAAGACCAAAAAAGGTGACCTATTGACCTACAGACCTACTGAGTATTGCAGATCAGTTTCCTTTAATAAAGTAACTAACATTTGGAGTTCAGTGCCAGGTCATATTCCAGAGTGCTGAAGCCCCACTGATTTAAAAAAAAATCTACCCAATCATATAACGATCACACATACAAAAACTTGGCATGTCTTAATGCTGTGAAATTTTGTGTTTTTTGTTGTGCTGCCTTAATGTCATTGTAATGTTGTACTATGCCTTGATTTGGCCAACACAAACGGCTCCATACCCCCACAAACTAGTGGAGATGGCATTGGAGCGGCATCATCCTCCAAGCAACATCAAAGATCTCATCATGGATTAGTATGACGAGTTAGGCAGCAACCCATTAGAGCATTTATGGATGACTTAACAGTAAGAACATCAAGCACCAGTACAACAAACTGGAAGGATATCTTACAGCTGTTGATAAATCAGGCCTACTGGGCAAATTCAAAGCCTGGATATACCAGTATGTCATCCCATCCAAGATAATGTGGCCATTGCTGCTGTATGTATTCCTACTGTCCGTGGAGGGATTTGAGAGTTGTAGAGACAGTGTTGGGGTTGAAAGGGAGCCTATGCAGTCGCCATCTACAGCAGTAGTAATAGGCTAACACTGTTAGTGAGGAGTTTGCGGTTTCCCGAGTGAGGGAGTGCTGCAATACAGAGAATCCAGTGATTCAAAAGTCTCCCAGGCTGGCGTTGAGATGAGGACTGGGAGGACACGGAAGGCACAGGAGGCAGTAGAAGAGGCAAACTCACAGCTGAGTACAGAGTGCTGGTGGGATGCAAGGCAACCAGTCGAGCAGGATTAGGTAGCATTCCAACAACCCCCTACACCAAAGCCAAGGGCAAAGATAGTTGGTAACTAGGGTTGGGCGGTATGAGCAAAATCTTATATCACGGTATGAATAATTTCATATCACGGTAACGGTATATATCACGGTATGGTTTTCCCCCCTGTAAATTCAATGAATGGGTTAAAAATAACCATACTGTCGCATTTGATCATTTTCCTCTTTTATTTTAATTTTCTCACAGCAGCATAACATTATTTTAAAGAAAATATAATAATATAATAAATAATAAGCCACAAAGAATGTGGAAATGTCTGGTTAACATTTGAACTCCAGCTTTAACTTAAGCTATAGTGTGTGTGCAAATGTAAACACAGAGCTCCATCTTAATAAGAAATAAAAATAACAAATGAGAAAAAGTATGCGTCGTGATGGCCTCCGTTATCTCCCTCCATCGATGTGATTTATTGTCATACGGGGTGCCATCGGCGAAAGACTCATAATACTGCTTCGCATGTTTTAACTTTAAGTGGTGGAAGAGGTTACCGGTGTTTCCACCTGCAGCAGCAACAGTCGCGCGACACTCTTTGCAGAGTATCGCTTTTTGTTCGTTGTCGGATTTTCTAATCCGAAAAAGTTCCAACAGACGTAGCGCTCTTTTGCGGAAAGAGTTGGGTGGGTCGCGCTGCCTCCGTTTCCTTGTGACGTTCACCCTCCGCCTCCGCCATGATTATTATTACTCAGGTAAAGCTGTTTCTTCTTCGTCGTGCTCATGCAACCACGCAAGCAGTCTGCTGCAATGCCCGCAGTGCCCCGTGTGTCGAGGCGGTGTAATTACAGTGACTCAGAGCGATGACGCAGACATCTGCGCTTTCTCTGGTATAAACGGTATTGCAAAATCTCTACCGGTGGACACTTTTATACCGTCACACGGTATAATACCGTCATACCGCCCAACCCTATTGGGAACTGGTCCTAAAGGAAGTGAGAGTTGGGGTAGAGGAGCTGCATACAAGACATTTGGTAGGGCTTTGGCAAGTAATGGATTGGAAGATCTCATGGTCAGATTTAAGGAAGGTGGAACCCTTATGCATCAAATTCTTGATCCAGTCTGTGTACAATATAGACATCGATTTGCACAGCCAACCTCTTATGTTGGGGCAAAGTGAAAACACCAGCATGTCCCTTGTGCCAAGGAAAAGGATCACTAGAGCACGTCCTCAGCAGCTGCCCTACCCTTGCTTGGACCATACCCATCTTCGAACTCTACCTTCACTTTGACTACAACAACAGACTTTCCTGAATGTATCTTACGCAGTTGTCACACCATCAGGGTAAACAACAAAGTACTCAAAACAGTAGGTCTCCATGGCAACACACACACAGCCTCACAAGGCGAAAACAATCCTGGCACTGCTGTCACGGCTGGTCATTAGTAAATTAGGTTTGATGGCCAAAAGCAATATTTACCCGTTATTTTTTCTAATACATTTTGCTGTCTCTCAAACAACATTCATTTGCTCTGGATCAGGGTCTAAGTGGGGTCTGAGCTGAATTCATGATTGAAAATTGCTTTGTGACCTATTCTTAATTAATTAGCTTATCAGTCTGGCTTGGCCTTTGGGCTTCAATTACAGGATGGAAGGAGTGGATGGGGTTTAGACGGATGATATGACCGCTGTGGTGTACTGAATCTACAGGCACCAGCCGAGGGAACGATGGCAGGAGGATGCAGAAATGTATAAGATGAACACAGATCTCTTTGCTTGTTTAAGCAACACAATCAGCGCCATATCAAAAGAGATTAATATTTATACTGAGGAAGTGTTGACACAGTGTGAGGTTAGCCGTGGGGGTCGGCTCTCTGGCTCACATGGATGAGCAGCAGGACTTTGAATTATCACCTCTCCCCCAGCTGCCTGAATCCCCCCCCCCCCACACACACACACACACACATAGAGTCACACAGCACAATTGAATCCAGTCATAGACCAGCACCGACATACACTTTAGTTGTCTTATTGGCTTATTCTGAGCTGGCACACTTGACTGAAATAAGAAATGCATTTGTTCTATTTCACAACATTTCTTGCACCTCATGTCTTCAAAGAGCACTTGGTGTTCTTCAGATTCATACTGCTGCTGTATCATAAACTAAGGGCTTTACACTTTTGTATTAAAGCACCTGAAAATACACTTCATACAAAACATGCAAATGACCAAAAGTATATGGACAAGATATGTTGTAGCACTAATATTTACCTTGCCCTTGGTTTTTCATCAGAAATGAACTGAATACAAGCTGGATTGACAACAGATACTATGCTTCTTCAAGACTGTGTGGTTGTGGTTCGATCAGATTTGATTGACAGCTATGTCGTCCTTGCAACACAAGAACGTTCCGATTGAGGTTTTTTTTAACCTATGTTTTATTTTGCCAGGAAAGTCCTATTGAGATACAATCTCTCTTCTTTGCTGCCACCCTGGTCCAGATGGTACAAGCAGTCGCACATAAAAAACCCCACATGAAATACATAGTAGAGATGCACCAATAAAGTATGATATCGGTCAAATCCTGACTCAAATCGGAGACAGCAGACTGATCTTGTATTGGATACCATTATTTTAGTTAAAAAGTGATATTCAGTACATTGTGTAAACATTAATATATTTGTTGTATTTTGTTTTTTCTTTGTTTTTTTAAAATCAAGCCTTATATTGCCTTACACATAAAAGAAACATCGAGGCATACATCTTATTAATTAAACATTGGTATTGGATCGTTACTGGCCGATACCCAAAGCCCAGGTATCGGTATCAGGTCTGAAAAAGTCAGATTAGTTTATCCCCAACAATAGAGACAAGCAAGAAAAAATAATAAAAGAAGTGAGCCATACAGGTCAAACCATCAATATCCAGAGTACATTCCACCTAAGTCAATTATTATTTATAACACATGATTCCCTGACAGTTTCTAAAAGACCTTTAAGGTTTTTTTTAGAAGGGACTACTTCTAAGGTAATGATATTTTACAGCTCAGTCCATTCTCAGGAAGCATAAAAAGAGAATGCAGTTTAATCAAGCTCTAAGTGCACCCAGGGGACATTTAAAAAAATTGATTTGTAGATCTATTGCTATAGTTGCTGGTATTAAAGGATAAAATGCTGGAGATATAAGTAGGTAGTTTGCATAAGCATGTTTTGGAAAAAATACCACCATATGCACTTTTCTCATCTGGATGCAGCCTGCAGTTTTACAAAATAGGATGCAGAGTGCTTTCTTAGTAGGAAGGAAGTTGCATGCATGTAATTCATTTCACCATAGCCTCACGCTTTGCACAATTTTCTTTCTAGCCTCATTAGGAAATTTTCATTGTAATTCAAAAAAGCACAGTTTTGGCCTCAATGTTTTCAATAGATTATCAAAAAATGCACATTAAAAGTAAACTTTGCATCAAGTCACATGCCTACGTATTTGTAGGAAGTGCCTCTATACATATTCCTTCTAATGTCAGATAGTGTAATCAGCTGTCTTAGTGCGAGAATGAGTGAAGGTCATGTATTTGGTCTTTTTTAAATTAATGTTCAGTTTAAAAATTACAATGAAAGCTTCAGTGACGGCCTATAATTATCATACAATAAGTGTTTTAAATTGCAATTTACAGGAGTTTCAAATACCATACATATAATACCTCAGAGGCTCAGATTAAAAACAGAAGCAATAGACTTTGCAATAATATCAGCAGCTACAGTAGTTTTAAAAAGGAAGGCTCGATATTGATTAAAAGAGATAACTTGAGTACAGGACATGCAACATGGGACAGGCTCAGAGTGTTTGTTTGCAGAATGTACCTCCGTGTTATTGGATGCAAAGATGGAACCAGCAGAAATAAAATGACGACAAAAAGTGTCGGCAATATTAGTTCTACCTCTGATAATGCTGTGATTTACTCCAAGAAGATCAGGAAGACTGGTTGGTTTATTTTTCATGGTAAAGGAGCATTCACATTGAGTTTTTTAATGAATGTATATGTATTTATTCATTTATGTATGATGTAATACAATGATTAATGTCTCTAAAGTATCATTATAGAGTCCAATTCCAAGTGTTATTTATTTCTTTGCTCTGGCCCAGGCCACATCTCTTTGTCTAATAAGAGGTAATAGATTCAGTAAAGGGTTGTCTTCACCACTGAGCCTATATATATATATATATATATATATATATATTGTATATATATATATGTTGCATGTTTGTCACATATAGCCATTAAAAGCATATAAAGCCGCTCATAGACAAATGCATGCAACGCACACTTCCAAGTGCTTAGGATTGGAAGATCAAAAGACCCCATCAGACAACATGTATTTCATCAAGGTCAGTCTATAGGACGCGGGTTGGAAATGGATGCACAGCATGGTTCAAACAGCATGACACGAGGCCAACAATATACACCTTGTAATAATAGTCAGGATCAAAAATAACTCCAATGACCATGAGGAGTGCCTGTACTGTAGATGCACAGCAGAGGACAGGAGCAAGTAGAACCTGCTGCTTTAAAGATATTGACATGCTACACATGGAGAGGAGGAGGACTGGACACCGCCGTGTTACTGACAAACCTCTACTACACAGATTCACCGATTCTGCCTTGGTGTTGGTTCACAGATGTGTTGTTATGTGGATTCCCCCAACCATCAAGCCACCTTGAATCTCCCTCGGGATCAATAAAGTATCTATCTATCTACTCTATTTTACAATAAACTACTTTTGAAACTACAGTATGTTGTTGATTGTTTTTGATTACATTTAAAAGATATGGTGAACAACATTGTAACTTACCAACTAGTTTAAAAAGTGATCAACATGATCTTTGGCAGGACATAATTTAATATTTTTGCAAGAAAAAAAACAACTTTTCTTTCAAAACCTTGAGTCCAATTTAATGTTTGTGGCAAATTTGAAAAAATCCCCTCAAGATTGGGATGTGTTGGAGGGACAGAACTGAAAGCATAACGCCTCTGACCACTGCTATGATAATTGTCTGATAACAGTTGAGCAACATTTTCAAAACTATGCTGTCTGGAATACTGGACTCAGTGGCCTCAAATAATTTAAAGAGCTGCTTCAGGCAATCATAACCTTTTCTGACTGCAGTATAAATATCTCTTTAAAAAGGGAAAATGCTGAATCGCTGCAATTTGTGAAGCCAAGGGGCACAGCATGATTTGTTCACATGAATTGTCTTGGTAATACTTGGCTGAGAACCTCTCTGTTTTATTATCTGCACTAGCCGGCTCTGCGGTAAACAAGAGAATAAAGCCCAGGCAGTGGAGTGAGGAAACCGTTTCTGTTGTCATGATGTTTCGTCAACAGCTACAAAGGAAAAGAGGAGGAAATCTAACACATGAATTCTGAAGCTGATGATAATTGTTTCTTTTGAATGCCAGAGTTAGCTCATTATCTGCTCTCCACTCATTGATGTATTTCTAAATCGACTGTCGGTGTAATGTCTCACACCTGATGTGAGTTTGCTTTGAAACCTGCATGGATTGCTCAGTTTAAGGCTGCCGCCACGTAGTCCATCAGTCAACTAATTAGTCGTTTTGGTTTTCTTTGATGAAGATCTCTGTAATTATTTTTTTTTACATTTATTTCACTTATAAAGGTTATTAATCCTCTACAGAACCTCAGCTGGGAAATAAAAATGGGCTCAAAACCGAAAATATGCATTTTACACCGACTAATGGAAGGATTGATGTTGTTTTTCTTTATCACAAATCAGAAATCCTGAGGAAAATATCCAAACAGATTTTTGCATTAAATTCCTTGCTCTCATTGTAATCGGGTTTGGTGGTTATGCACAGACTCATGACAGGACAGATGTGAAACATCAGCCATAAAAATGCAACATAAATGGCTCGGATTGAACTTTGACCTTCATGTCACGTCTTGTCATGTCACGTTACCTTGATTTCCCAGTTGAGTGTGGAGCAGAAATGCCAATCAAACTAAAAAGCATTTTGACAAAAATTGTACAGGTCCTAAACATGATGCTTTCAACAGTTTTAATGTTTTTTTTTAACAGTGTCCAGTCTTTCAGCAGGTGTTATTTCTCTGCACATATGAGCAACTGGATGGGAAGTTTCCAATAAACTCTTGGAGAGGGTCAAAGAAACCAAGTGGTCATGAATTCTCCAGGCTGACAGCTGGAGGTTGCTGAAACCAACACAGCAGGTTATTGAAATGCTGTTGCAGCTGCAATGCTTTGACTGACGTGGTTCAAATGCTTTTAAATTACCTATACTCATGTTCCCTGTGTGTAAATAATGAATGTAATTTCTCATTCACAGAGATGGAATAAGAATCAATTGTCAGTTTCAGTAGTGGCATGATTATATACAAAGTCAATGAATGGACGCAGAGGTGGCATTAGTTGCCAAACCGGAGCAAAATAAAAATGTACCCTTTGCCATCAACAGAGACAAGAGAGATAAAAGAAACATATTTAAGGAAAGTAATAGACAGAACTGAACCCAGTAGCAAATTTCAGATATACCCGTTTCTGTCCTGTCTCCTTCCAATAGTCAGTGTTGGATTCTTTTAACGTTTGTCTCTACATGTTGGCCCTGTGATAGACTGGTGACCTGTCCAGGGTGTACCCTGCCTTCGCCCAATGACAGCTGGGATTGGCTCCAGCCCCCCGTGACCCTGAATACAGGATAAGCGGTAGACAATGGATGGATGGATGGATGGATGGATGGAAGGATGGATGGATTCTTTTAACAACAAACACGATATTTCTCCCTTTACCAAGCAGTGACTAAACTGATCCAGGTCTTAACCACAGCGTTGGGAGGCACTGTGCATATGACGTCTATTAAATGTCTTGCAGATTTTTGGGACCGTTTCTCAGAGATGCTGATAAGTTAACAGTGCCTCGCCCTTAGAAATCCATCTCAGTTTTTCATTTGAAAAGAGGCCCCTTTAACAAAAAAGCCACACCAGGGTGCATTTTATGGCTGTGAATTACATTTAAACCCTCATTGCATCCCAGTCTGGAGGAAATGTGTTCCTCCTCCATTGATAATACCTCCCACAACCAGAGTCTGTCTCTCTCTTCTCTCGTACAGTGTGGCTTCAGTACATTGACTCCCAACACTTTCAGGAGAGGACTGTCCATCATCGCTTCCATAATGAGAAGTGAGCTCTCCCATCACCTTCCTCCTCTCTCTCTCACCCCTTTTCTTTGTCCGCCGTCAGCTGCTGTCTCCTCTAACTCTCCTCCTCTTATTTCTCCATTCCAACACACTCTCATTTGCTTCGTTAAAAGTCACAGTGAAAGTCAACAAAGATAGCAGTACACTATAAGCTGAGTGACTTAGAGGGATAGTCGGGAGATTTTGAAGTGGGCTTGTATGAGGTCCTTATTGATAGTCAGTGTGTTACCTACAGTAGGTGGCAGTCTACATGCCTCCCAGTTTGGGGAAACAGTTGAAGTGTCCGCTACATTTAGAATATTTCACTGATTGACCTTTGCTGTCAGACAGCCCTTCCCGACGGGCAACTGAAGCGTTATCTATGCTCTCTTCAAACCACCAGACTCATTTGACAAAAACTGTCAGTTTACCTTGCAGAACACAGGAGTTGCCTCCATCAGTTAGTGTGTTTGTGTTATTGTGTGACTTTGGCGTTTTAAAGGATTAGTTCTGATTCACCAAAGTCACACAATAACTCAGACAAAATAAGCAATCAACGCAGTGGTAGACCAGCACAATCCATGTTTTGCAAGACAAAATGACTGGTGGGCTTTAAGAGTATATATATATATATATATATATATACACAGTGACTGTGTTGCTGGTGGGGTTTCCCATGGCAAATTGGTCTCAGGTGAGTGGCCAGACTAAGAATGGTTCAAAAAGACCCTATGTATAAATGAGGAGAGAGAGGAGTAACAGAGCCCGGAGGAAGCCTGGGGCCCCCGTCTGGAGACAGGCCCAGAGGGAGGTCCCGTCAGCGAATGCCTGGTGGCCAGACTTGCCATGGAGCTCTGTCGGGCACAGCCTGAAGAAGCAACATGGCAACCTCTTCTCAGCCATCCTGTGGGCGCACCACCTGTGGGAGGAACCGCTGAGGTCGGGTGCGCTGCCATATGGGTGGCAGTGGAGGCCGGGGACCTTGACGGACCAGATCTGGGCAGCAGAAGCTGGCTCTGGGGAAGTGAAACCTCATTGCTCTGTGGGGGAAGGAGTCGGAGCGAGGAGGAGGAGGTGGAGTGCTACCAGTTAGATCTGGTGGGGCTTACCTCTACGCACAGCCTTGACTCTGGAATCTTACTCCTGGATAGGGGTTGGACCCCCCCCCAAAATACTCTATGTATATAATCTGCCAGCTCATTGGTTACATTTGTGACCCGCCATGGCAAAACCAGCAACAAGTCGGTTGGGACGAATTCCCCGTAAACGACGAAATATTTTTTTTTTTCAAAATTGGCTCGTAATGTGGGCCTCTGATTTAACAGTAAGGTGCCAAGGGGCCTGTTGGCATTGCTTCAATTGACTTTGATGCTAAGAGGTTAGCAACTAGCCTACCTGAGGACAATAGGCTAGTTGCTAAATCATTAGCATTAGCTACTTAGAGAGTGCCTGTTAGCATGACACATGATGTAAAACAGATACCAGATATCACTGAGTGACATCTGTAGGGGGAAGGGCTTATCTGAATGAGATGCAAATGAGCAAATGTTTCATTTCTGGCCAGGTGAGGTGAGGTGAGATTTGCAAATCTTTCAGGCCAGTTTTCTCAGTGAACGGTTTTCAGAGAAGCATACATTCAAATGGCCACAACTTCTTTAAATATTATTGGAATTCCATGTGATAGACATCATTGGAAAGCTTAACTACACTTTCAGATGTGATATAACTTTGTTTTGCCGTGGCTGGTCACATATGTTTACATATACATATATGTTCCGCAGGTGTTGGTTGTAGCCATGTTAAAGCAGTGAAAATAATCTAAATATGGTGTACATTTATAGTAAATGGTAGTGCACAATATAAGGCAGTACATTGCTGTGCTGGTACAACGTGAGGTGGGCAGACTGCCATCTACTGTCCCTTTAAGGACGGCTTCATGGTATGGGTACTGACATCAGGCCTGCTTTTGCTGATGGGGTGGTTTTGAAAGGCATAATATCAGGTTAGTATCTCTTGAACATTAGATTTTATGGATATCTATCTCTATGTAAAACCCAAAGTGGTCTTTTGAGCCACTTCCGAGCTGTGCTTCTCTTGGCCACAGTGCCAAAACCCTGTGGTACACTCCAGATATCCCAATCCCACATCCGGCAGTTCTCCCTCTCCTGCCTGCCTGAGCAAATCACCATCTCTTAAAGTCGACAGCCCCGTGGTACACCACAACACCAGCTCTACTTTAAAAACAAGTCAGATTCAAATGCTGGTAAGTCCACTATTGCTTCATTTTTACATACTGCAATTCTTTGATTTATCAGAAAATCTCACTATAAATCAAGGATCATCATATCTGTTAGTGAGTGTGTACATCGCATATCTCAAGAACTGGTCATGTGATCTATAATTCGGACATGCGTCATGTTATGATTGATAATGGTTGATAAAGGCTCACAGCGCTCTGTCCAGCAGCGGGGGCGGGGCTTCAGGGCTCTGCAGACTGAGTGGAGCATGTCGTTTGCAGCAGGCCTTACAAGCAACGGCTCATTGTCTGCAATTTACTTTTGCTGCTGGTCATGCACATGTGACAAGGAAACGCGTTCCTGGAGTGAATGAGCGATGAGTGTTTCCACCGAGCGCTGCGAGCACTTCCACTCTGAAAAGGCTCACGTGCATCGATTGATTGATTGATTGGATTTGTGATTATGCTTTGAAGAAAGAACAAAAAAATGCAATGCAATACTGTGACAATCTGTGAGCTTTTCTTAGCCGAGACTTTAAAATGTGTGTCTGACTGTTGAGAGATGACACCGCTGCAGCTCGGTCCCAATCAATGACGATAAGAGTGATCGAGTGACACCGCTGACCCCTTGTCACTCTACAATTGCATTTTCCAGGGCAGCGGTGGAGTAAACAGACGGTCGGGAACACAGATAGATTGCTGTTCTGAGAGGAACACACATGCACACATGAGTGGAAATGTTGTGACTTGTTGTGAATCTCACCTTTCCTGCTGCAGAGGCTCCTTTGTCCACCGGGAAGCTGCAGGGACACAGATGAAGAGGACAAATTCATCACCGAGGGACAGTTGAGTTTCTCACTCATCCAGGTTATGGAAATCTTTGTTATCGTAGCAGAAGCCTCTTGGAAAAGAGGCGAAACATCTCCAAAAATGCTACGATAAAGCTTTCAAAGATAACATCACTCTGATTTATACAATATTAGATGAGCAGCAGCAACGCTCTTGCAGACAATGTACAGGACATGCTTTCCTGTTTCTTAATTACCTCCATGTGACCCGTGATATTACACATCATCTCAGTGCTGAGTCAGGGGTAATATTGTTGGATTGAAGAAACCTTCAAAGTGCACTTCCATGCACCAATACACACACAGAAAAGGTGAAAATCTAGAGTAACATCCGTACTGATGTGCACACAGAGGAGACACTGAAATACTCACACACAGACACACATTGGAGCTAAAGTAAAGAGGATTTGAAACATCTTGACTGACAGCTTTTCACCTTTCAGAATACATTCCTCATTTATCACAGGTTGATACAGGAAATGCACATTAGCGCAGGGTTTCAAATCATCGTCATGGTTTCTTAGAGATGTGGCAGAAACTGCAGCACAGGTAAGTATAAGTGGTTGTGTCTGCCAATTTTAATAAATGTGAAGCACAGACATTGGAATGCATGACACAAAAACCCAGTGACGCACTCTCTCTCTCTCTCTCTGCAGACATTAAAGTGTTTTGAAAAGGTGTGTTTTTTTTTTTTCAGATTCCTGCCCGAGTGAAATGACTCGCATAGACGTCTTTATGTCCTCAAGTGCCCACAGAGTAATAGGCTTTAAACCTGCGAGTAAACGCCGCTTCGGATGCAGAAATAACAAACAAATACATGATTAAAGAAGAGTGGGGGGAAAATACTGCAATCCCACCTAGGATGAAGCTTCAAACTGGATGTAAAGCACAGGCATCAAATTCAATTAGTTCCGTTGACTTTTGAGACCAACTCAACCATTTAGCCTATTCTCTCACACTGATTTTCACACGTCTCCTCCGTGGCTGCTGTCTTTGTACTGCCAGATAATTGCTAGCCTTGAAGAAAATGGACTAAATGAAACACTGTGTGCAGCACTGATTAAAACCGCACTTAAAACCCAGTCTACAATGTTCAATAACTCCATGGAGAAATATTATTTTATGCAAGGTTATGTATGCAACATGATAAAGACACCAATTAGTTAGTAAACCATTCATTTAGGGCAGCACAGTGGGGTGTAAGGATTTGCCCAGAAGTTCAATGTCGATGTAAATGTTAAATAGCCTCATTTGTTTCGTAGATTCAGAGAGAAAATTACAAGTTTGGCGTTCGGGTTGTGTGTCATGAACGGATGAGAAAATGAGTCTGGCATTTACATCAGACCTTAATTTGGTTGTTGAGGATCACGTTCGTTCCAGGTCGTGAGCTGCAGATGAGATGTTCAGGGAGGGCATTTTGAGAGGAGCTCTGGCATTTTTCCAACAGAGCTGCATATCGCATTTTAATGCGATGAGGCTTCTACTTGAGTTGAAGGAGAGGTTTTCTTTGTCTTGGTGGTCTCTTCATTATATCTGTTGTGTCTTGTATTTGGTTCCTGCTGCACCGTTCGGTTCTCAAGTCCCAAGCTTTTTCTTGTGCCGGTTGTCATCACTGAAACTAGAGTTTTTATCTTCTGTGACTCACTGTTCACGGAGTTTGGCGGCCAGACAAGTCAAATTAGATCAGCCCACAGATGATGCAAAAATAAAATGTGAATCTATTTCTGCTGTGTAAATAAGGTGATGAATGACAGTTCTTCACTTGCCAGTAATTCCGATAACATAACGTCTCTTTGTTACCTGCAGCCAGGCAAAGTTTTTATACATCCAACTTACTGATCTAATAAAAAAGATTCACTGCAAACAGTTTTTATTATGTGTTCCTTTGGAACCAAACGGCCCGACGACACATTATTATAAATGGAGTCATTGTAGAATATGATGAAGGTAGAGGCTTATGTGGAGAATGTCTTTGGCTGCAACAGATGTAGAGATGCTGCAGTGGATGCAAAAACATCTATTTACACTTTTTGTAAATCTAAAATAAAATAACAAGTTAATAAAGTGTTAAAACATGAGCTTTAGGGTTGGTTCACATAATTTGTTTCCATTGGACAGAGCTGTCCCTCTGATTTCAGCCTAAATGCCATGCGTATCCTGGTTCTGAGAGTGGGAACAAACTACTTCACAACTCTTAAAATTAGCATTCTTTCCAAAGTCGAACAAGTTGTTCAGTTGGATTTGGGTCATTTTATTTCATCATTTCCCTTCCTATCCCCTACATGAAAGCACTCTACAAAGAGGAAATCAATTTTCATTTTCAGAGCCACTCTTTGTTGTGTTTCTGTTGATTAATTATTATTCATTTTGTTTCATATGTTTTCATGTTTTCTCTGGATGGCAGAGTTCAAAAGGCTATTTGTTTGTTGATTATAATTAATTTTTCAAAAGACAACTGAAAAAGCAACATTTTTCACTTCATGTTGACTCTTAAATCTTGAATCTTAAAAATGTAATTAAACTTGTTGTTGTTGATTCTTTAATAATGAATGAACTGTAAAAACATTAGCATTAGTAATAATATTTCACAACTCACCCTGCCACGCTGCTGTTGGCGGAGCTCTCTCCGATCTGCGAGCTGGCGATCCACTTGGTCTCTCCCACCACTGTCCTGGCGTGCGGCAGGCGGCCCACGTCTTTCACCGTCATCATCAGGTGCCGCGACGACTTCAGGACTCTGACGGCTTCGTCGTGCGGGATGCTCAGGAAGCTGCGGCTGTTCACTTCCAAGATCTGGTCGCCGACCTGTGGGGAGGGGAGCGAGCTCAGAGGCATGGCGGAGGGGACTGAACAAGGCGGTAAGGGTGGAGCAGGCAGACACTGTTGCATGCACAGGTTCATAGGTCAAAGGTCAAAGATAGAGGTGGTGGAGGTGCATAACAATGTTTAATGGATCGGATAAGTAGGCTGCCGGGTTTCTTGTCAAAGTTGTGGCAGCCAACAGGAATAATTAGGCTACACAAAGTATTCTCCGCTCACAGGTTCAAGACCAGGACTGTTTAAATATGTAATCGAAAAGGCTTTCATATGTAATTTCACACTCTATCAAAGGGCTGAGCCTGGGGGGAGAGGCAGAGGGAGAACAATGATGTCCATACTAAACACCACCTTGGACTGTACCTCCTTTAATGAGCCGATATATATCGGAGCTTCAACCTTGACTCAACTCTCTGGCATGTAGCAGGGACTGCTTCACGAGGCTGACGCACCATCTCAACCTCAAACTGCATGTTTCCTAAGGATTTGATCTGTACGGCTTTCTCTCACTGTGTCAAACAAGACTGCACGTCTGCAAACAGGGAGAACTTCCTGTGCTCCACGTGTCGATGGGGCTCAACAAAGAGCTGACGATTTGATTATGAACATGCAGCAACAACACAAATGAAAAGTGTGAACACAAGTGTTCTCAACATGACAGCGATGACCGATGTGATCATATTTGGACTGTAGAGAAGCGAAGTGAAATCTGTAGAACATGAGCAGCAGAGGGACACCCCGAGCTGTAACCTTACTGGTTCTGGATCTGTCCGGCTTCTGGTGTAAAGATGTTAACAAAGCTAGCTTCATGATTCAAGGTTAACCTTACAGCTAAGTGTTCAAGTCATCTTAGTAGGTAATTGCATTGGTAGTGTGGTAGCGATGGTGTGGTAGCAACGTAACAATCACATTTAGCCACTGTCATTTTCTCATTTGGTGCCTAGAATGGTGTGCTATGACTTCCTTTTGCAATCAGAGGTGTCGCCCCCTAATTGCCAGGAGAGAGAATGCAAGTTAAAGGCAGTGGCCTCACTCCTCAGAACCGAAGGTTGCCGCCTGGTCACAAGTCAGAGTACAGACACGACACAAGTAGTCCTTTATCCCCCAGATGAACAGAAATGTTCTTTTAAGAAAATAATGTCTGATAGTTTGGCTTAAAGCTTTACACCGACTCTATTAAACTGTCACCATAACTGTAATAATTTAGTCACAAAGAAAGAGCTCGCTGCACCCGCTGGTCCCATATATTACATTGTCTTGCATTTGGACTTGATGTACTGTTTAGCTGCATCAATGTTACAGTCTGTTTCTTTGCTCGGTTCCCATTTTACTCTGGTCCGCCAACGGAAGCTCACAATCACTTCAATGTTCTCTGGGAGCAGCAGCCAATTCAAACGGGAGATTAAAGACATACAGAATCTCATGTGCTTCAGTTCCATTGGGTGTTTTCCAACAACCCGAAGTGACCCAACACTGTATCTGTCACTGCTAATACACAACAGCACATCTGAAGACGCTCTGCTCGTAAACCTCTACCTTTATCAGCTCCTACAGTGGCACTTCATATAATCACGTCAGGGGAGCACATACTCAAAATTGTATTACAGATACAGTCAATCTAATGTAATCAAACAGGCACCATTGCAGCGGGAACACACGCTTTTTATTCGTGCTGTCAGGCTGAGATGAAGCCTCAGGGACGAGAGGCAGATTTTAGGAAGATTACAAGCTGTTTATTCCAGCTGTTTGCATTACAGAAAAATGGCCAATAATCTGCTTCTTAAAGACTTATATACATATATATTAAAAATACAGTGTTTGACAACATGAGAGCTCAGTTAATGTCAGTTTCACTTTAATTTGACAGCTCGCGAGCACAAGCAGCTTCCAAATGTACACAAAAGTAGCAGACATGCAAACGCAGCACTTTTCTTCTTGCTCTTCTTATCTCTGTCATTTGAAAAGATGGAGCATTCTGACTTCAGAGTGATATTCATATGAAACTATTTTCAACTGATTTAAAAAACGGATAGCTGTCTCAGAACTATGTTCACTAAATGTGACTGTGTTCCCTTTTTGTATGTGTTTGTGTGTATGTGTATTTTTAAGCAAATGTCTGAAATTTCTGCAAAACTTAAACGTGACAGTGTACTGAGTTTTTGCTATGGCACTCCAAGCAGAGCTCAGCTTCAATCCTGTTTGCACTGATCATCCAGCAGATAATCTCTAACTTCATAGGAACAGCAGACATTTTGACTCCAGACAACCGCACTGTGTGATGCTGAATTCAAAATAGTACTTAAAGTACATACAGTGTTTGCATTAGAATGTATTAAAGGGTACTTACTATGCAGAATGACCCATTTCAGAATAATAAATTATATTATTGGATTATTAATATTATTTGTATGCCGGAGAGCTTAATCTATATCATAATGTATGTGTTTAGTTCTTGTTGAATGTCAGTTATATTTTGTACAACAATATGAAATTAGTTTAATACATTTTGTTGTCATGTGTATTTTTGTTTTTATATAAATTCTGTACTTGAGTAATAATGCCACAATGATATATATAATAAATATGCTATTTTATAGATAAACAAAGTGCAGTTGTGAGACACTCCTGCCAGCGATCATGAAAAATAGGTGAAATCTCAAATTCCCTATAAATCAAGCAGCTAAACTGATTTGGCAGGAAAAATAGGAGAAACTTACCAAAGTCAGGTGCGTAAAGCTGGAAGACTCTTAATACTTTCATTTCATTTTGGGATTAATGCCCTGACACATCACAACACAGACATCATTGCTGCTTCCCATCGAAGATGACAGAAAACATGTTGGCATGTCACATTAGGAAAAGCACAGCTGTAAATAATAATAAGCGATGATTTCAGGTTTTTGGCTCACTGCCAAGACTTACAGGGATGCATAAACAGAACAGAGCCTCCATTAGGGTTAAAGGGAACACCTGTGTTGTCTCTGCTTCGATAAGACATACGATCTGCTGT
Source organism: Chelidonichthys spinosus (assembly GCA_029853015.1). Lineage (NCBI taxonomy): Eukaryota > Metazoa > Chordata > Actinopteri > Perciformes > Triglidae > Chelidonichthys > Chelidonichthys spinosus. The sequence continues at coordinate 7,712,978 of CM056840.1, forward strand.
GAAAAAGATGATTAGTTGCTATGGTGATAAGCAACAAGCCCCAGAATCAAACTGAGATGGTGATATATACACTATATTGCCAAAAGTATTCGCTCACCTGCCTTGACTCGCATATGAATTTAAGTGACGTCCCATTCTTAATCCATAGAGTTAAATATGACGTCGGTCCAGCCTTTGCAGCTATAACAGCTTCAACTCTTCTGGGAAGGCTTTCCACAAGGTTTAGGAGTGTGTTTATGGGACTTTTTGACCATTCTTCCAGAAGCGTATTTGTGAGGTCACACACTGATGTTGTAGGGAAGGCCTGGGTCTCAGTCTCCACTCTAATTCTTCCCAAAGGTTTGTGCACTGGTGTACAGTCATGTTGGAACAGGAAGGGGCCGTCCCCAAACTGTTCCACAAAGTTGGGATCATGGAATTGTCCAACATCTCTTGGTATGCTGAAGCATTCAGAGTTCCTTTCACTGGAACTAAGGGGCCAAGCCCAGCTCCTGAAAGACAACCCCACACCATAATCCCCCTCCACCAAACTTTACACGTGGAACAATGCAGTCAGACAAGGACCGTTGTCCTGGCAACCGCCAAACCCAGACTCGTCCATCGGATTGCCAGATGAAGAAGCATGATTCGCGTGATTTCTTGACTGGACTTGTTGCACAAGTGGCATCCTATCACAGTACCACGTTGGAATTCACTGAGCTTCTGAGAGCGACCCATTCTTTCACACGTTTGTAGAAACTGTCTGCATGCCGAGGTGCTTGCTTTTATACACCTGTGACCATGGACGTGATTGGAACACCCAATTTCAATTATTTGGATGGGTGAGTGAATACTTTTGGCAACATAGTGTGTATATATACTGCTTTTGTGTCATGGGATTATTTACCCTTTTATATCCTTCCTGTGTGAGGTATTTTACATACTTTGGTCTGTGTTACTGTATCAGTCTTGCGGTTTGTTGTTACTATGTGTCAGCACCACTTAATCAAGTGGGATTATTTGCATCCGTTGTATTTGGCAAATGAATGGAACTTTGATTCTGACTCTAATAACACGCTGATTAAGTTTTATGACCCATTGAGCCTCCTTCAAAAACACACTGTTAATTACAGAGGAACAAGTTAGAGAATGTCAATACATCGTATTAGACTTCCGATGAGTGTCTTTATTATTGTTGCGTTCAGGACAGAGAGATCGATGTTTCGGAAAATTAACTCCTTTGCTCACCGCTGTGATAATTTCTGGGACCAACAAGAAAACTTGTCTGTATTATTCATCATTAAACATGAACAACCTCAACACCGGCGTCTCTCCTCTCCTCTCATTATTCTGCTCCTGCATGCTCCCCTCCTCTCCCTCATTATACTTCTATTTGAGAGGAGATGGGCCCTGTCCTGAGTCACAAGCATTTCATTTTTAGTGATCAATCTCTCTGTCACATCAGAGGCGCTGCCGCAGCGCTGCATTCTGGGCAATTAAACAGCAACCAGTGGCTATGATGTTTACGATTGGAGCTCTAATCACTGCTGCGTGTGCAGCATAAGCCGCACGTAAGGTTATCTCTGCGTGTTATCTCCTAAATGTGCTGCTGTCGGCTATTTCTGATACTGAGATTGTGATTCAGAAAACTTAATCAGACTTCATGTGTCAAAAGCATCCGGTTCTGCAGGTAGGCCAAGGCGAGGAGGGTGAGATTTGCTAACGTAAAACAACAGAAAAAAATGTAATACTTATTTCAACATTCGATTAGTACTGATTTTTTTTAATATTCAAATTATATTCGGTTCCAGAAGTTCATTCCACTCCCTAATGTTAATACATTTACGTGACCTGTCCACCCATACACTGCTTTATCATCGATTCTACTCTTAATGGGACCATCATTTACGACATGAACATCATCATGTATCACAGATGCTCAAAAGTACATTTACAAGTCCAAGTCAATTCTCAAGACTATTTTTCTGAATATGGAGGTTGGCTTAAAAAATGGATATAGTTACTCAGGGTAACAGGAAGTATTGCTAACATTATTTAGCATGCAATAATAACTGTAACCTACACAACCGTAGTGTGTGCATCCAATCACAGTTTATAAGCTACTGTCAAAGAACGCATCCCTCCCGTTCTCAACATTCAACAACACATTAGTAGCTTTGGTTGTTGCATAGACACAGGGATGTGTTTAATGTGTGTGTCCATCAAGAAAAAGGATTCCAATCGACCAAAATTGACGATTCGTGTCCCTGTATACAAAATCAATTGATAGCATTTGGTGACTATTTCACCAGAATAGCTTGTGTGCTCTGACTTCTTTTTGGATCCAGAGGAGTCGCCCCCTGCTGGCCTCTAGAAAGGATGCAAGTGAAATGCCACAAGCACGTTTAACCCAGTCCTAATTATAAAAACCTACATGTCCACAATGATTCTCGCTGCAGCTGTGAACACACACCTGCTTGTGCCTGTGGATTCTCCAGGAGATTCTTGGCGACTCCATGAGCTGATCCAGGGAAGTCAGTCGTAGATAACTGTGGTGGCGTCTCACTAGTCATAATGTGAAGGACTTCAGAAGCTAGAGCCACACTGCTTCACTGGGACCTTCATCACCACACACACACACACACACACAGTCCTGCTGCCGTGAATACTCACTCATTAAATGTGTATTACTCAACAGCTGAAAATAGCCCCCAACAAATGCACTATTTACAGCTGTTTAAGTGTGTGGTTTAACGAAATTAAACATTTGTGCCCCATTTTTTAAAGATGTCCTTCTTCAGTAGGAACAGATGGGCATAGCACTTAGTGCCGCTGACAGAGTAGGGGAATTAGACAGATAGACTAACAAATTGTTGGGTTTCAGGATTACAATGAAAATTGTAAATATTTAAAGTAAACAACAAGAATTACCACCTCACGGTTGAACGCCTCTGCTAACCATTAAATTTACAGAATACATCCATGTCTGTCCAAAACGTCATTCCCCCTCTCTTTTACCCTCTTAGACATTTGTGTGTGTGTTATGATTAGCATATGAATTCTTGAGTTATGACAGATAATGTGTTTTCTGAGGTCACAGTGACTTTGGATCCGCTAAACAGACATCAGAGACCAATGTATATATTTGCACAACATCATTTCAAGTAGACAGGTGATATATTACCATGACAACATACACTGTGCTGTTTTTTGAAGAGTGGAGTACAGCAGTTACAAAAATAATGTTAAACTTAAAAGCACAGAACTTGACATGTTGCATATGTATAATTAATTTCTCAATCAATGGGGTCAAATCAGAATTCAATCAAAAAAAGAGACTATTTAGTGGACAATTCAGAGATGTCAGGGCAATTCTCTCATAGAGACCTGGCTTCCATTGTGGAAATGATTAAATGTTTTAGATTATTTATAAGGGTTGGAGGTCCACAATGAATAGTAAGGAGCTGGCAGTCAGGGCTTAACATTGCAGACACAAATGAGTAGCGAAAAAGGTCTGTGATACGCAAACAAAGACACCACAGAAAAAGAAGCTATGCCAGAGTCTCAAACCAAACTCTCATAGCAGTAAAGGTACGTTTACACCAAACGCGAAGCCCTTTTGCATGCAAAGTCAATGCAAAGACACCAATGGCATGACGCAAAACATGCCGATTTTTCATCTGTGCAATATTTCAACTCGAGCTAGTGATTTTGCACGACAATGTGACCTGAATGCCTATAAGTGTTAAGATTCTCCTCCTGTCATCACGGAATCAGAAATGGAAACTAAATATATTTTAAGTGTTAAAATCAGATTCTTGTTTGAGTAACATCCACTTTCATTTACAAAGGCTACTATAATTCAGTCAGCTCTGTAGAGTCAGTCAACCAAATAGTCTCCAGACTATGCCACTGCACCTAATGGCAGCATCAGCAGAGAGTGCAACACATAAATCAAATAGTAGATTTTTTGCATGGGTTCTGCAATATAATCTGCAATAATAATTCTAATAAACTAACTAACAAATTGGCATTAAAAGAAATTGAGCCAAAAGTCTATAGAACCGCTCACAATCATTGTCTCTGTGATGCCTAACAAATCATCTCTCAAATAATATTTGCTCCAATTATCGACAGAATTAAATGCAAATTAAAGTGCATCACTTGGCGAGTGGAAAGTGATGAATTATATACCCTGTCTTCTTCTGCTCGCAATAATTGCCCCCCCCCCCCCCCCCAAAAAAAAAAAAATATTCTGGCTCCTTCATCAGCTATTTTTTCTTTCTGCTTTTACAAGATGACTTTTTCATATTCTGCCGGTAGAATTTGCATTTTTGCAAACTCAAACTCCCGTCACCTCATGGATAGATGAGGTACTTTAAAGTTTTGAACAACAACCGTAAACATTGGAAACGTGTCTTTGAAGGTAGAATAATAAGACTGATATGAGACACTGCTGCAGAGCAGTGATGGAAGACAGAACAGACGAGCGGACGTTGAAATGTCCCACTCGATCATTCGATCAGACTATTGTCAAAGATTCTTCTGACATTATCAGAACGATGCAGTGAACAGTGTTGGCTCGCCGGCTCAGGGTCGGATGGTGTCGGACACACAGATGGGAGATAGAGGGATAAAGAGGCAGCTCTGGACCGCTGATCCAGACTGCTACGTTCAGAGGAGGGAAGCTGAACCCTCGTCCTTTGGCACTTCTTTCACTCAAACGCTCCATGTTCTCCAGACAGATTACCATCTCTATTTTATTATTTCCCTAAAACAGCGGACAAAAATCATGGAAGTGCAGTTAGCAGGTCATTTTTATTTAACACTTAATTTTAACATCATTAAACTCCTAAGCTCCGAGCAAATTCTGCTAGAAACGGAATCATGCCCAACATATGGTTTGAGAAAACCATATTTTTTCCTTGAATGTAGCCGTCAAGCACTGGGCAGCTTTGACATCATATCTGACATGTCTTTTTCTTTTGCAGAGTAAAACCCACACTGATCTGGACTTAACTCTGCATGTTTTTTTCAAATAACCCAGTTACCCTGCCTCTGAGGTCTCAGCTTGTTCGATTGAAGCCAGTCTGTCTTTGTGGAGTCTCATGGGTGAATCTTATGCTTGATCATCCAGTAAAGCCAGGGAAGAGCCCAGCACTACATGCATAAAGACTGAATTTCAGGTTCAAAGATTTCTGGGCTTAAACTTTGCTCAATTTAGTTGCAGCATTTTAACGACAATATCTTAACACGAAGCAGGTCCTTCATTAAAATGCTATTTACTATAAACAATGGCGATATGTAACCTCTTCGACAGATGTCTTTTGACGTGCATCTCCCCTAAACAGTGCTGGATGACCGCAACAACCTCCAGCACTGCATTTTATTACAAAGGGACTCGATGCTTCTACAGTCAAGGACGTCCGTTCACACACAGTGTCTCTAACCAGCTCTGAATCTGGCTCCAGTGATTATATCTCAATCACATCTGTGTTTAGAGCTGTAGATAATCCCTGAGATGTTTCTCTGTGTCTCCGACCTCGGCCTCTTATATCTCAGCTCTCCTGACATTTCCTCCGTTGCTCCTGTCCCTTGGCAGTAGGAGAACAGCGCAGAGATTAGATATCGACTGTGTCAAACTGCTTATACCTTTGTCTTCCTAGATGGGCATAATTTGTTAGGAGTGTGACTTTGAAGACGGACCCGAGCCTCTTCCAAAATGAAAAGGGATGTGCCAAAGTCTAGACACACATCGTGCTCGGTCTGAGAGCTTCACTGGAAATTATTACATTTTAACTGGACCCATTTGGTCCCTTATCTTTCTTTGTACTGCTCATTACAACCATTAACAAGTCATTCATTGACGTCTTTCATTCCTTCAGCAGTCTACCTTTCATTATACATGATTTGCTCTTCGCTGTCTAATTTCCTCCTCTTACGTCTTTCCTTCCCTTCTGTCCTCCCTCGTCTTCCCCAACCTTTCTCCCCTCTAATTAGACGTCTTCTCCTTTGTCCTCGGTTTCCCCTCAGCCATCAGACACTTCAGCAATGCTTCCTCTAAAACTCCTCAACACTGATCATGTCACATCACATCTGAACAAAGCCGACTAACTTTACGGGTTGCAGAGGTTCAGTTCATCGTCATGAAGTGCAGTAATGAGACAGAAAGCTGATATCGTTTTCTGGTTGCACTGATTCACCGCCACGAGCTTCAGGCTACGATGCTTTATTAAAAAGGTCATCACGATGTTCAAACTGGCAAACACTCCAGAAAGCAGATAATTGTGTAAAAGTGCAGTCCTGTGATTTCAATAACACTTTATTCTGATAACTTTAATGAATAACTTATCGCTTATGATGTGTAGAAAGAAAGGATTACAACGAGCCACATGCGTCAGCTCTGAAAGTTTGAAAGGTTAAGTGTTTATAAGTAGAGTTCCTGTCAATCTTGTCTTATACAATAAATATGTTTAATAATAAATGTAGATAATTCTAATTAAAAAAAACAACAATAAAGAATTGGCTGCCAATATTAAACCTTTAACAAAATTGCTAAAAAGCAGAATGAGGTGAATTTGGTCTGGAAAATGTTTGGCAGCAACACCTATCATGAGTGAACAGGTCCTTAAAAAGAGGAGCCTCAGAAACACTGAGGGCTTCACTCTGGTCTTTTAAAGCGAGGTGTCAAACATGAGGACCAGAACCGGCCCACCAAAGGGTCCAATCTGGTCGCTAGACACCTGTTTGTTCTACACACAGCACCTTTCAGTGCTCAAGGAATTAAATATTCAGCACCACTATCAGACTCATCTTGGTGGAAAAACACAAGTACTTTCAAGGACACCCGAGAACAGAGGCGATGGCTGGATTTTCGACAGGTTTGAGGAAACAGATGTCTGTTATTGGTCGTAGCTGAGGGATCAGTGAGACATCTCAGGCTTCATCAGCTAGTTGGTAAATGGACTGTTCATTAATTATGAATGTTGTCAGACTTTATTGTACTTCTCTTCACTTAAAGACAGAAAAGGCAGTGTTGTTATTTAAACATAGTAATGCAATGTTTTTTTTTTTCTGGTCTGGTCACTTGAACTCAAATTGGCCCCATGAACTGAAATGAGTTTGACACCCCTGTTTTAATGAAGGCGCTCTCAACATCAATCCTTCTGTCTGCGGATCGCTACAACTGGGGTGTGAGGGGGTGGAAGGAAATAAGGGATGCCCACGCTCTACTTTTATATTGATTAATCTCTTCGGAAAACTTTGCAACGCTGGTGATCTTTTAAAAGCACTCAGGAACATCTTAATGACGCAACCCTGACAGCAGCGAAGCGCAGGGCAGCGTGAAATCAGAGTGTATAAGCCTAACTGACTGTTTCTGCCTGAGCATACTAATGACCCCCCCCCCATCGCACAGCGATGTGTTAAACTGCATCCCAAAGATATTCAACGTGTGATGATATACAACAGGGACACACAGAAAACCCGCTGATTTTAATTAGATGGATATATAACACTACTTTATAAATGACTCAAACGACTCGTTATCTGTTGAGTCAGTTATGCTGAACCTGGAAATTAACCTTTCTCACTGATTGACTTATTTTCCCAGACATGCACTCCGCAGTACAGACATATAATGAGCCACATGAAATCTCCATGTTAGATATTCCAGATGCTCCGAGTGACGTTTCCTCTGTTAGAAGTGCTCCTTGTGACCGGATATGTGGGGTCACCTTCCACCACTTTGGTTCAGCCTGAAATAGCTCATCAATTATTGGATGAATTTACTTTTTGTACAGACAGTCATGATCCTCATATATCAGCTACATGGATTGGCATACAAGTTTGCATAATCATGGTTTCCTGAGGTTATGTTCAACTGACTTTGATGACCCAGACTTTTTGCTTTTAATTGAAAAACAACAACATCTTTTGAATGGACTGCCAAAACTGTGTTAAGCAGATGTTAGGACGTCAGAATGCTAAAATAGCATTTAGCAACAACCACCACTGAGTACAACCTCACAGAGAAGCTAGAAAGTCTGTGAACGCTTCTTTAATTATAATGTATGAGCTAGTTTTATTAAAATACTTTTTTATTTTCCACCATCCACATGAGTGTTTTCAATTAATTTGGTTGCAAGAGGCTATAAAGTCACACATGTCCACAATTTAATTTCTAATTAGCAAAATAGTTGACAAATTACTTTCCGTGGATTAGCTACTGACTAATTATTTCAGCAATAGATAACTTTTATCAAAGTGAAGCCAATGTCATTACTGAAAGAATATTAGAAAAGAATGAACCACAAGTAGGATCGCATAGCATTATGCAAACAGTACTCAAGATATGAGGCTTTACAATAAATTGTGCTATTTTAAAGACTCGCAGACACTCAGCTACACAGCCTTCAGCTCATAGATCCTTTTCTCTTTGCATTGTTCGTGAAGACTTGTAAGGCTGCTCTCCCAAAAATGTTCTGAAACAAGCACAGCGCTTTAGAGAAACACAATCTCCTCGCCACAAAGGATTACAGAGGGGAGACGAGTCTAGAAACAGTAGTTTGACACTAAGAGCTCAGATTCAACTCCCAACAAAAAGCTCATGAATGTTGATGAAGTCCGGTTAGTAGCCAATTTAGAATTTATAAGCATGACTAAAACATTACAGGACCATTTTTCTTAATGGTTATAATAGTTTAAAATCACAGACAAGCGTGCTGATTACCTATTTTGATTTTGAAATCCATTTCTTGGATAATTTGAAGCTGTGGCGAAGACTGTCGGAACATCATTTGAATCGCTGTTGTTTACCCATTACTGGCTACTGAAACTGTACACCTTTGACAGAAAAACAAACTGAACAACGACACAGCACAGTACAGCAGATTTAGTGAGGGAGAAGAAAACGAACGGTTGTGATAGCACTGCTTTTTTTACAGAGTCTATTATACACTGAATTAATTACACATCATGTGTGAGCTGCTTCCTGGCAGGGCCTGAGGATCTAGATGGATTAGTGAACCAACCTGCTGTTTGTTGCAGTACACCCAGCAGTCAACTTGCATCATCTGCTCCCTCTATTTTACCCTTTATAGCAGTTTGAACAAAAGGCGAACGATAGCGACCACAACTATGAGTCATTAACTGTTCAGTTTGTCGTTCTGTAAGAAATAACAGCTGTCTGGAACTGTATGTTCAGGTTGAATAGATTTTCTAAATAAGTAATGAAGCTCCACACAGATGAAATACTTTCGATCAAAGTTCATTTGGAGATTTCAGTGTTCAATATCACAATCAGATTTCAAACTGTAGCATCATTTGCTTGTGCATTAGTCCTTTTTTTATTCAGTTTCCTGTGTGTACTGCATAAGGGGCTTGGAAAGAAAGGGTGAACTACATTTCCCACTTGCAGGATAAAGCACAGAGTTCAATAGAGAGGCTAAGTCACGCTCCAGTGTGTCCCGTGGGTCAACTTACTGAACTAATTTTCTCATCTTGTTTGACTTCAATTATCAAAAAATGATTTGACTGCATCGACTGCCGTACATACACATTTTTTTTAGCCCTATGGAGAATTTGCCTTGCTGTGGTGTCATTAAATCATTAAAGTTGCACTGGACCCATGTATACAGAGCCATCTTTTTTTCATGATCCCACTTAAAAATGCTATAAAAATATGAATACAATTAAAGTCAAAACTCTGGATTTAGGAAAAAAGCTATTATTGCAGGGAATGAGTCTGAATGAAAAAGCACTTTAACTTGCAGTGTAGGAGCCAAATCGTGAGTGTTTTGCTTATTCGTGTTTTTGGTTTGTTTGTGTACACTGAGGTGGTGGGTGTGCCACTTTGGGTGTGGCTTCCGTGGTTATCAATAATGGTACCCACCTGCTCACTTCACCTGTTGGAATCATGGGCGTTGGGTGAGCACGGGAAGGCAAATCTTTCTATTGACCACAATTGTTATTAGTTTGTTTAGTTAGCGTTTTGTGAGTTCTTGTTATTTTAAAACAATAAAGTCTGTAAACTCCCACTGTTTAGCCACCCGCGGCATATCATTGCTTTGAATGGAAGGAAGCCAGTTAGCCAGTGTTGACACTTTAAATAAATATTTCCTCAAGACGAAGAATAAAAACGTGTTGCTGCAACGTCCAAAAATACCACAAAACAGCCACAGAGGAGAGATAAGAGCCATGTGTTCCATCTGTTATTAAGTATTGCTGTGTGAGGCGCTTTTGTGTATTCCTGTTCAGTTGGCAAACAACCATCAGAGCACAGTTACCGACAGTCGCTGCCACAGGGAAAAAAAAACAAAAACGTGCAGTATGCATTTATAAAGTGCAACTCCTCAGAATCCACAGGGCCTTTTCCATTTGTCTCTGTTCCACTTAATATGACAGAGCAGTCGCTGTGACTTTCTAGTCTGCGCCAACAGATATGATACAATTACTAGCATTTGGCTCGGTGGGGCGATTGATAATGTGGAGAGAGCCCTGCAGGAGCCACATCACAGAGAAACAGATGGGCCGTATTCATGCTTGCTGCCTTAGCCCGACGCCTAATGTGACAGAACATCCCAGAACGTGTTCATATCACTCAGAGCAGGTGTGTGTGTGTGTGTGTGTGTGTGTGTGTATATATAGGAACAGAATGATTTATAGAAAACTAATTCCATAACAATAAAAGTTTCATATCAATTTGTAAAATGTTCCCAGTCAATGTGAGTCATTTCCCCCCATTAAAGGTTGATTATGAGATTATGACTACTTCCTGGGTGTGAGAAAGACACCGTTTGAATGACAGTCATGACCGTCTAGTAGTGGAGTAAGACGATAATGGGCGAGACTAACAAATGAGGCTCTCATCGGGAGCACCGTGTCTCTGTGAACATCTGTGTGGTGCTCGCTTGTAAACCCAGGGCTCCGAACAGGATGAACAGACGAGTGTTAAAAAGGGACATATCACACTCATTACCAGGTGCAAACTTGGATTCTGAGTTTCCACTAGAACATTTTTACCTGCTTTAGTGTAAAAAAAACCCCATCATTATTCTCATGCTGTCTGTCCTGTTATCACCCTTTAGCTTTAGCACCTTTATCTTTTAGCCAGTCTGCTCTTGGCAAGAAAAGCGCACCTTTGCGAAGTAAGCGGTATATTTGAATGAGCCTATGTGACATAGATAGGGGAGTCAAAACTGAATGGCTTGTTGAATCACATGTGTTCTTATCTGGCAGCCCACGACATACTGAGTGGGTCGTCTTGTTTCATAGCTCTGATTGATGCTCTTAAATGTATGTACAGTATATGTTCTGAAATGGTGAGTTTTTCATGATATGTCCCCTTTAAACTGTGACTATCTAGCATTCAAAGTGAATTTGTAACACACGTTCAAAGTTAAATTACGTACTTACTTACAAATTATTTATATGTTAAATTTAAAATATTACTATTAAAAAAGAATACTACAAAACCCCAGCAGCAGCTGAATATACTTCTGCAAAATGCAAACAAAGAGGAACAAAAAAAAAATAGAATGACAAGCTTTACATTGAAATATTGAGAAGAAAAGAAAGAGAGAATGAAAAAAAAAAAGAAAAAGCAGCGAGTGGGTGAGAGTGGGCGGCATGGTTTTCCTATGAAGAGCAGCAGTAGTGATTTACTCCTCAGTGTTCCCCAGAGATTTGGGGAAATGAGGAAGCACAGGTGCCTGTCAACAGGCCAGACTTTGATCAATGGGCCTCTGGGTAGCAATCACACTATCCAGTTGTCTGTGTGGTCCACAGTTGGCGCATTTGTATTTGAATCTCATGTATTTTAAATCCGGAAACAAGGAACTGCCTTTTCTTTTCTTCCAGCACAGCAGGGTGTCTAGGCGTGTGGGCGCAGTCACATATCCATAATAAGTATAAATAAATATCCGGTGTAATGGGAATTTTGGATGTCTGTAATTTATTATCAGAATATTTGTCAGGTCAGACGTCGATCCGCATCTCCTTTCTGACTGTTATGCTATGACGAAAATTAATGCCTGTTTGTCGATGATATGAACATGAGTGCCACATTGACATAAGATAATTTCAGGACTATGACGCCTGTGTTCTGTAAATCTTGACCTTGCCTGTACATCTTGTCTTTGTAAGATAGGACATGATCCGTCCTTTGGTTCCTCCTCCTTAAAAGGGAGATTGCTGTTGGACTCAGGGTCGTTCCTGCTGATTCTGAACCTTTGCATCAGAAGGCAGGGGTGGACAGTACTTTCTTCTGCAGATGAGAATACTTAGTGGAATAAACCTCGGAGAAAAAGCTGATCCTGGTTGTTGATCTTTATTGGGCAGATTCATTTTTCCACAACACCGGCCTTGCCTTTAAAGTGCTTTCCAGCTGTGCAGCCAGAAACAGTCTAATGCGGAGCCCATATCCACTTCACAGAGACACGCGGCAGCAGGGCTTCTACTGTACGTAACCTGCAGCCTGCATGTTCTACTCGAGCTATGATATTGGATATAAGTAGCGGGGCTCAGCATGTGCTCTGCATATTAGTTCAGAAATTGTTTATTTTACCAGGAATACACACAAATACAAGGACGTGGTACGCAAATGACGGTTGTGTTGTTTTGCATTAATTTTAGATAACGCCAGCGAGCCGCGTCCTTGGAGAACAAACACTTGGAGTTTGGTGCTCAGCACTGCTGCTCTCTTTAATATGGACTCTATATTCTTTACCAAGCCGCCAGGTTAATGCCATGTATATATTTAGCCATTACAGCTCATAAAAAAACAACACATTATCTGCTTTGCTTTATATTGCTGCATCAAAGCACTCTCTTCTTCGGTACATTATGTGTACTGGCTCTCAATGCAATGTGCAATACCTGCATGATGCCTGCTGGTTCACTGTATTCGTCAGCTCCATTATTTGTTTTGAGGATTTCACAATGAAACAGAGGATTTTAGAAAAATCTGTTAAGTAAAGATGATTACTCATCAAAGCTTTTGCAGGAATGTAATGATTGTACACAACAATTTAATGTTCACACATTCATTCTTTGGATTTTTTCAACATCAAAAGTTCACACTAAATATAGTAATCATCACAACTCAAATGTGCAGCAAATGACTCATGGCAATGTTAGTAATAAAATGACCATATGTGCACTCCTGGTGTTAAACTGACAATATAACAATCATGTTTTCATGGCATGAAAGCCTAAACACCCCGGGTAATACTACCAGTCTTGCACATTGGCTGTTTCACACTGATGTTGCCGTTTGTTCTTCTGGATTTTAATATTTTGGTCTCCACTGTTGAATCCTGTTTTGATGTTCCTTTAAAAAGCAGCAGCACACAGTTAAGAAAAGAAAATCCCTTTTCCTCTTCTGCTTTGGCGACGTTATTTTTAGCCCTATCAGCAGCTGTTTTGATGTGTCATTCCTACAAATCCTCTTCCTCGTCACAACGGATTCAACTTTTTCAGTACAATGCTGTTAACACATGTTTCTTTTTGTTACCTCTTCCACTTAATTTACTGTGAAAAAGGAATTATGCATGTAATCTTTTTATAAGCTACAACACAGAGAATCCATCGCGTTATCATTTTTCAGATTATAAATAAAATAACCACCTGCCATGGATTAAACTGAAAGAAGTGCAGCTCTGAGAAACGGTCTGCACATCAAAACCTGAAAGTGCAGTAGCACACCACAGTACTTACTTACAATGTTGGCCCATCATCTCGATACCTCTAATCAAATTTCACAGTCAGACGTGTACGGACAACAGGAACTACTGAAGTAAATCTGATAAGATGGCGGCCTTTTGGCCAATGTGAACAAATAAGAACACAGTACAGGATGTCTGGGATGAAATACAACCTAAATCATATTTATAGTTTACACTTAATATCATTCAGTGGTGCACATCTTTCTCATGTCTATAGGGATTATCTCTCATGTTTTGCACTGTATATACAGGAAAACACATGAACCAACATCTTACATTTCCCCGACCAGAGCACTCACTCTGACTTACATGAAGTCTCAAGATCAATAAAATATCTACTTTAAAACTCAACTCATGTTGCGCAGGTGGCGGAGTGGTTTGAGCGCATGCCATGTTTGCACGTATGCATACGCAGCCGACCCCGGTTCGAATCCTGGCCGGTGGTCCTTTACTGCATTTCACACCCTTTTCTCTCTCCTGTCTTTCCTATCTGTCCACTGCTAATAAAAGGCATCTATGCCTGAAACAATCTTAAAAAAAAAAACTCAACACTTCAGCCACTAACAGGTAACCACTGATCAATATATACATAACGAACATGTCCATATAGAATTAAAAAAAAATCCTATATTTTCATGATAGCAACGTATTTGACAATATCCTTGCTCCTGGGTGATGCTGGGACTTTGAAAATGTATGTAACTCATACGAATATTCTAGTCCTGCTCAATATGTAAAGTGTCCTAAGATGACTTCTGTTGATTTGAATTGAAAACAATGTGACAATGTAGAAGTGGTTGCTCGTAATGATGAAGCTACGGAGAATTATCACCAGGTGTTTTCTGGACTAAACAGCAGACTCACACACTAACGATTAGCCAGTAAACATAGTGGAGCAATTAGCAGCTAAAGAAACAGATGGTTCCTTCAGAAGTTGGTAGGGACCAAAAACAGAGCTAAACGAGAGGAAGAAGTCAGACCTGAACAACAAGAGCACCCAGATCCTGCTTCTAGCTTCGAACGCAGAGGTGATTTGTTATCAGTGCGCACATTCTAATAGCTTTTATTAGAGTAATACAGTAATTAGAGATCAAATAAACAACGCTGTGATTTTCACAAGGTTGAATAACATAAACCCAGCGACTTAACTGTCTCGTCAAGTATTTTTACACACCGGTTCCACATGAACCACATTCAGTAAACGGAGGTTAAAACAGGGAGGCTGAGCCCCAAAGGAAACACAGCAGACACTGATGCACACAAGATGTGTTGAAGACGGAGGAATCATGCTGATGGAGAGAAGTCATGATTAAACTGTCCTTGTCCTTTACATGTAAATTATTTTTCCACTCAACAGATGGTTAAAATGGTTAAAGTTTGAATACAGTCATAAATGGGAGAGTATGGGGGGAAAATATATATTACCTAATGCAGGTGCATTCAATGTTTCCTTGTTGTCCAACATCATGATACTTTTCCTTTTAACCCTGTCATTTTAAGATTGGATTCGCTACTCTTACTACTTCTTTTGTTATGAGCACATGAATGCAGCTCTGGTAAATTTTACTCTGTGAAAAGCTGCTTTATTAGACCGCTCGCAGTGAAAAGAGGCAGAAAAGCTGGGGAGAGGCCATGTACCAAAGCAACAAAAGGATCCAGGTCAATTTCAAACTTATGATGGGAGAGCCACCTGGCAGCCCAGAAGTTGCTATTTCAGCTTCTACTTAACAAACTTCTATCTCTTTCAATGACTTTTCCCCCTCATGCTTTCAGTAGCTCAAACTACCGGCTGTGTTTGAAATTGCTTCTCCACTGACTAAAGGAGAAGTGAACAACAAGTCTGGTGAGCATCAAATATGATCAAAGATGATTCTTCAGTCTCTTGTTATAAGTTGAAAGAGTCCCAGCTTTTGTTTTATATCCCTGACTACTATAATTTATGTTCTATGTCCATGTGCTTGATTTTGTTGCTTATTACTGCTGCAACATCAAAAGGTTGGGAACAAATTCACAAAGAACGGATGGCGGTACAATGAATTGCCCATCACTTCACAACCGCTATCAGCCCTGCCTCAAGGCCCAAATCACAATAGATATTGTACTGATAATATTAGTTTTGCTGTTGAGTGCAATTTGCCAATTTTTGCAATTATATATGTTGTAAAATATTATTGTTGCCAAGAACGCAGTAGGCAAAAAAATGGCAAAGAGACAAACACATATATTTTTAGAATGTGAGCTCCAGGTCCTAATGCAGAGATAGTCCTCAAAACTTCAGACCAAGGAATATTTGCTATTTAATATCCCAATGCTGTTTGTGTTTCCTTGAAAGGATATGCTGTATTATTGTTAGTTAGATAGTTGAAAGGCTGGATGTATGCAAAGGATGGCGGAAAGGACAAATTTAATAGAAAATAGTTTGGGACCTAAAAACCATACCTGAAGAGTTCGAAACATGATGTCTTCTGGGATTTTTTAATATATTGCTATATTTGCTTTAAGAAGGCATATCAATTCCATTTCACTATAAACAATGTGTCAGTGTAAATGTTGAAATGTTCAGGTCACACAAGGACTCAAATTATACACTGTCAGCAGTTAAAACACTGTTAAAATGCATTATGTGGACATAATGTTTCTTCATCATCTCGATGGCTAAAGCTTTGTATTCGTTAAAAAGAAACACACACACACACACACACACACACACACACCTCACCCTGTTGCTCGCCAAGTGCCTTTTTTGTCCTGATTTGTTTTGTGCTGTTTCAGCAAGATTGCTTTATCATCAGAGGATGGAAAATCACCTCTGTGCAAATTGAAAATACTTGGCCTTAATCCATCTGCATATTCGGCACTCTCTTTATTCACTTAGATGTGCACTGATAAAAAGTAAAACTCTCAAGGCAACATACTACAGTGAGTTGTGGTATTTACGTTACTTTAAAGGTGCCATGTTATACTGTTTTTCCTCAATTCCACACAGCTGTCAGAGGTCAAACAACACTGTATTCGATATGCATCGCCCCAAACCCATCCGTGGTCCTGAATTTCAGCTGTCTAAAAGTTACTCAAATGAGTTCCCCTGAGAACAGGTTGTTTCTGTGTCTGCACCTTTAAATGCTAATGAGCTCTGTCTGTCATCGCCTACTTGGAGAGCCACA
This sequence comes from Chelidonichthys spinosus, assembly GCA_029853015.1. Taxonomy (NCBI): domain Eukaryota; kingdom Metazoa; phylum Chordata; class Actinopteri; order Perciformes; family Triglidae; genus Chelidonichthys; species Chelidonichthys spinosus. Next base: position 7,729,845 of record CM056840.1, read on the forward strand.
GAGACCATGCCTACGCTAGCAGCAGCATGCACCAATGTTTACGTGGATGTATCACTAAGGCTCGACTATGTGGCTAAGGTGAAGTTGCTGGGTCCCGTATGGTTGGGACAGATCCTTTTACGAGGGTCAGTGCCGTGTACATGTAAATGCTAAATGACCTAAATGAGGCAAAGCCAGCTTTGTACTGACCCTAGTTACTGAAGCATTCCAACGATAAGTAGTTAGCACACACATACAAGCTAACACGAACCGTAGCCGGCACATTGTCATTAAAAATGAAACGCAACCACCGTCTCTTCAGTTCTTCTGTAGCCATGTTGATTTTTACAACCAATAACAGAGCAATTTGCGTGTCCAGCTGTGAGTGACGACATTGTCAAACACCGCTATCTCAGTGCTGTCTCACCACAGGACACACAAACTTCACCTCGGTGATGAACGCCCCCTCTCGGATATCTCCTATCATCGCGCAGAGGAGTTTGGTCTATGCAAACGACTCCCTTCGTTACGTAATGATGGGAGCTGAATCTGAACAGCCTGTAGGAGCGCCGTTGTACCAGTGGGGGCGGGGGGGTATTGTTTTTTTAATTAACTCCAAGTAACTCAAATGTCTACTGAATATTTAATGTTTATGCTGTACCCACTTGTGTTAATGCATTTCACTTCATGTTGGATCAGAGTGAGAGGTTTTGTTTCATAGTGGATTTATTTCAGTCATTTTTAACATTGGCCTGGTCCTCAGCACCGCGTGGGAAAAGAGGGACCACTGGAGAACTTTAACCGTAATGCAATTCATGCTGGAACTTCATCTGATGAGTAATGCAAACGATCGGTTTGTCATTTTGTCCATTCATTATTCAGTTGCAAGACTGAAATCGTGATTATATGCACACTGAAAAAAATTAAGTTAAGTCAATGACAAAATATGGTCTGTACAGTAATAATGTCTTACTTAACATTTTAACGGATTAACCAAAACACAGAGTGAACTCTTACTAACTTTCTTTGAAATGAGACTTAAAACTTTGTTAAATTTACTTAAATTTAGTTAAATTTCTTGGCACAAAATCAATATTTGAATGCTGATGATTTATTTTTCTAAGTGCTTGTGGCTTTTATTCAAATGAGCGTATGCACTTTTCATATGAGTGTTTGGATTCTAGAGAGAAAAAAAGTAAAGAGCGAGGTGAAACATTGTTCTAATGTGCAGAGCTTAATCTCTTTAATCCTGGGTTTCCTAAGTCTACGTGAACTTGCAGCTTGATCTTACAGAATGTGTTTGTTTCGTTGCCTGCGTGGTTGACATCACAGTAGGGATGACCTTTTCCCCTGTGCTTTAATTTAATCCAACCAACCCAGGCGGATGTCAGCAGGAGGGCAGAGGACAGGACCGACCATTCTCCTCCCTTACACTGCACTGATAGAGCTGAGGTGCAATATGGGGGATTTTAAGTGACGAGACAAAGCTGTTATGAGAGTCATCCAAGCTAACATATATTCAAATGCATTCATGCATGCTAGCAAAGGCACCTTAATTTAGTCAATTTTAGTTTTTTTTTAAATCAGCATCACTTCTCCCTGCAGAGTCACATTAATGCTCCACACTTTCACATCAAAGGTTTTACGAGGCTTCCTGTCCAAAGAGGAGGCGGTGGGACAGCAGAGCGATGTGGTAACATTTATGCTGCCAAGGTTTCATCTCCAAATCTCATGGGTGAGGAAGTGACATCTTGGTGCTGTGATGATTATAGAAACCCTGCGAGCAATAAAAGCCATCCATCAAGAGTCGCACTGGCCAGATGGGGGGAAAAACAGCGTACAGACACAGAGAGTGTTAAAGGAGCTGAAGCGTGCAGTAAGCACCAGCGTCATGGACAGTGGTGAGGTAGAATCTTCTCCTGCTGAGCACTGACAATCAGAGGTGTCTGCAGCTTGCAGGAGTCTGTGCCCTGAGGATGTTTATCAAACTACTGAGGATGAACAACGGCTCCATGAGAGCTATCACATAAAGGGCACAGTCAGCTGCAGGGCTCTTTTCATGATAAGAAAAGAAGTTGAGTTAGACTAGGGAAAAGGTGGTATACTTAAGGTGAATAGATCGCATTTATGTATTCATCCTATAATTATGATGCCAAAATCCTGGTTCACCTTGATCCTGCTGATAAAGCAATGGTATCTGACGCATTGGGATGAGAATGTGTTGTTTTTGTCATTGTCTCTCTGCGTCCGATACACTGGGACATTCTTAAGTGTCTGTATGAGACACTTTTCTAACTCGAACCCATCTACATCATTATAAGAAGGCCAAAGCAACTGATTCAAGTCTTCATAGGGTGGGTGGTAGAGGGCCAGGGACCCCTTACAGGGGAGAACTTTTTCTAAGGACCCCCCCCTAACAATCGTAACACAGATTTTGCACATTTCAACCCCACCCAAGTGCAGTGAAAAATGGAGGGAAACAGTAAAACTATCCCTGTGCAAATACACAATACTACAATATAAAGTACATAAAAAATACAACTAGACATAATGCAGAACTAGTGTGAGCCCTGGGCTTGTTTCCCCGCTATGAGACGGTCCCATCTCGGTATAATTGGAGACAATGACATCCGAAGAGTGTTCCTAATGTCCAGGCTGCTCTGCCAGATTTGTGCTCAATTTTACTGTGTTATGTGACCAAGGCGGGAGAGACGCTGAGCAAATAAGCACTAGCAGATGACATGACAGAAGAGAATCCGGTCATTTTCAAAATAAAACAGCTTTCAGGCACCAAAATCAATAAAGCAAGATATTGATTTTTTTTTCTCTGCGGCCCAGTGCCACATGGTCTGTGGACCGATACTGGTGGTTGGGGACCACCGACCTAGATGGTAAACTAGAGTGTCAACTAAAGGGTTACCTAGAGGTTACCTAGAGCATCATTGAGGCAAATCACTGACCAAAGTGCGGTATTTGACCAGTTGAGAGGGAGAGCGAGGTGAAACTATGGGCTGGAACATGCCTACTGATGGGAGGGTTGTGGAGCTTTGTCAGTGGTCCTCTACCCCTCTCACTGAACCACATAATCAATAACTTTGTTCATGAACACAGTCTACACTAAATGGTAAACTCAATGGTAAAACTTCGGAACATTAGTTCACAGTTTAATATTTTAAGCCACGTATAATGATACAATATGAGTATTATATCACAGTGAACGTACTCTCGGGTGTAGCTGAACAGAGTGGGAATATTCATAAAACACCCACGCTATAAAACACCCACATCAGGATCACAGTTTAAGCCTGGCACTACTAACCTTTACTACTCATTTACCGCCATAAAACGAGAGGCCATGCAAAGCAATAACCCACACCGTAGTACGCCGGGAGAGCGCACGCCACAAGTCTGAATCTATCAATAAGCAAGATTTTTCTCTGTAAATAGTATCCTCACTGTCAACAATTTGACCACAGTATGAATAACATCCTGGTGCCATCATATCTACATTAAGATTGGCATAATAGTAACAAACACTAAACACCTCCCAAGACAGCTAAGCTCAGTGAGATGCCTGATGACTCCTACAGTCTCTCCTGTAGTTTCAATGTGCTGTTGCAAACCCATTTTCAAATTCAATAAACCACGCTTGGAATAAAATGTTCCACCAGGGTCAGAGACAAGTTTAACAGCAGCTTAAATTCTTGTGCACATACTGAATGGCTACATGACTGCAGGGTCTGCAGACTCTAACAGAGGCAGTCCTCCCACTCCTCAAGCTCAGTTAGAATAGTTCAGGCTATGTCATTACACTTGGAGACAGAATTACAGTAGAGAACTGATTTCTATCAAAAGGAAGAGGAAAATCTACCTGGGGTATACTTTCAACAGGTGGTTGTTTTCAGTAGAGTTAAACTTTCTGATTGTTTTCATTACAATTTTATAGACGGCATCGTCTGTTTTGTAGAGTATGTCCAGACATCCATGAGCCTGATGATGGAGGACTTCACTTAATTCTGAGAGTCCTTACTCGCTGCAAAGATGTCTCAAAAAAGGTCTGATATGGTTAATTTTCACTATGATGTACATATTCACAAGGTATGAAACCACCGTTTGATATGCTTTACAATAGTGCTTGTTCTGGGAAGCAGCCTGTGAGGAGCATCTGAGTCCACCAGACATATTCTTTGGGAAAGTATGTATTCTCTCATGCATCCCCCGAGACAAACTCTCGTCACAGTTTGATGAGGCTGCAGGCTTTGGTGCTGCAGCATTAGGCTGACATTGAAGAAGTTGTTAAAGACAGCATCTAACGGGCATGGCCAGGCAAAGATCCTTCTGTACACACAGTTTAAGATGATCAAACATTATGAATCACCCTGTTGCACGCAGTGTGAAGTCCTTTTAAGGGAGGATGTGTCTGATCTGAGAGCAGTGCAGTTGGCCTCCCTGCTGAGAATTATAGCACAAAAAGGTTGTGCAGACTTTTTCCAATTACTTATTGTGTATATATATATATATATATATATATATATATATATATATATATATATATATATAAAATTACAAAAAACTAAAACACTTGTGGGTGCAAATGATAACTTGGATAACTATATATATATATATATATATATATATATATATATATATATATATATATATATATATATACATATATATTTATATCATAGACTGTACACAAGAAGTGGAAGTGGTCATCACGACGCCACCGATTGGTGATCTTTGATTGCAACCAGTGAAGGAAGTGACCATATTTGGACTGTGGAGGAGTGACACAGGTGCGTAGCGACACCCCGAGCAGCGATCTTACTGGATCTGGATCCATCTGGCTCCTGGTGTGAAGTTGTTAACAAAGTTCATGAGTCAAGGTCAATTTTAGTGTTGAAGCAATCTTAGTAGCTGATTGCATTGGGAGCGACCGTAGCGAAGATTGAGACCATAAACTGATGTTTAAAATGTTTAGTGAGGTAATCAATCAAGTGAGAAGTAGGGTCATTTCTGTTAGTCCTGGGTGGACTAACAGACTTCTTAATAACCTGAAGGACATTGTTTACAGGCCACATATTTTAATGATCTAGCCTTGGGCACTAACACACCAGAAACACCAGTGACTGTCCTGCTGATGTCAAAACATAAAATAATTAGCTCCTCTGAGAAATAATATATTCTATAGGTATGCTAATGACACATTTTAACGACCAGCTCAGTGTTTAAATTACAGTGACCTTAGGTTTAGCATTTGTGTGTCTCACATATTTCCTGCCTCCCTGAGTGAGTGAACACAAGATGCAAACTGTGTCTCCCTCCTTCTCGTTCTCAAACTCCCCCTCACTCCTTCCTGTAACGCAGGCGTCTGCTGAGGATGCAACGATCCATCGATGTGGGTTGGCACATGATTCAATGATCAACGACTCAATATCATTTAGGGATGGGACGAAATATTGTTTCGCGAAATATCGCGATACAAAACGTGACGATACGCATCGAGTTTGAAAAAAATGGATCGCGAAATGAAGACTAGATGGCACTGCCACATGATTTGTGTAGTATATAAATAATTTAGTGTGTGTGTTTGTGTGTATGTGTGTGCGGCAGGCATACAGTCTATGGTGGCAGGCTGGCAGCACCATCTGCTGGTTAAGCAGCGGAAAACTAAATGAAAAAGAAATGATCATCCGAGGAACGGTGCAGGTCACAGCGCATGCTGCAACAACAGTGTTGTTACAACACTGTACAGCACGCTAACAAACATTAGCACCAACTACCTTGCCTACCTCAAACAAACAGTGGAGTCGAATGAGGTCAAAATTGAGGACGCTACGCTGGATATAGGTCATTTGTCTGGCAGTATTTTCTCATTAAAAAATAATTGGCTACTCTTCTCCTAGACAGGTAAGTTGAGCTTGGCTAACTAAGTTAGCATCATAGCTTGACGGGGATGGACATTTCGAATACTTTGAACTGTCAAGTAACAACGTTATTCATTTCGATCATAGAAACAAACGTTAGCAGCACAGCTAATGCTAGCAGCATTAGCACTGTCCTGTTATGGGCATCCGGCTGTCCAGCGGCTGGACGGAGGCTGGACAGCATTAGCACTGTCCTGTTACGAGCTGTGCTGCTAACGTTTGTTTCTACGATCAAAATGAGTAACGTTGTTACGCCGCTGTCCGGCCGCCTTCGGCGCGTTTGGATACGCCAACAGCTCCGGCAACCTTGAGTCTGGAGGGGAGGGGGTGGAGGGGGAGACGGATACGACTCGCCGCAGTGTTTTGAATTTGAGTGTAGTATAGTTCCTCCCGGGTTCCTTCTGTGTGGAGTTTGCATGTTCTCCCCGTGTAAGCGTGGGTTCTCTCCGAGTTCTCCGGCTTCCTCCCACAGTCCAAAGACATGCAAGATGGGGATAGGTTAATTGGTGACTCTAAATTGCGGTGAGGTGTGAGTGTGAATGGTTGTCTGTCTCTACATGTCGGCCCTGCGATAGACTGGTGGTGTACCCTGCCTTCGCCCAATGACAGCTGGGATCGGCTCCAGCCCCCCCGTGACCCTAAAATACAGGATAAGCGGTGGATGGATAACTTAAACTAGGGTTAGAGCACTAAGGGAGTGTTCTTGTTTGTGTTTGAACTGTTGGGCCGTGTGTTTCCTTGTGTGCAACTGAAACAAAAATAAGTGAGTTGTAATTACGCAGTAATATTTTGTTTTGTTAGTTTGTTATTTTGTTTTTTGATATCGTATCGTGACGTATCGTTTCGTGACCCTGGCATATCGAGGTGCATCGTATCGTGAGTTTAAGTGTATCGTCCCATCCCTAATATCATTAATGCAAGGCGAAAACTTCCAGACATACCGCTTTTATTTTGAAATTCCCATGGCACGTCTGTATCGCCATTTCTCCCCAAGTGCACGTCCTCTATAAATAAGGCTGACCTTTCAAGCGGACCAGCTGTTTCGTGACGAGCCGCCCACCAGCTTTGACCAGCAAACAGACCTCCAACAACACGAGGTGTATTTTTATTCTGTTCAATAAAAACAGCTGAGGTTGTTTTTCATTGAAACTTCTGGAAGACAATTGTCAAATCATATCTTAGTTGCTTTTTGTGAGTTGCTGTAAATATAACCGACTGTGTTAAACGGACAAATGATGTCTCTCTGTCAGCTCCCTGAAATTAGTCCAAATGGAAGACTTTGTGATATCAACAAATCGTTTACTCCCTTACAGCGTCTACTGGAGCATCACTCGAAATTACCAACAGGGATGAAACACAGCGCAAGGAAACTGCTTTATTTAGATCTGTGTTCCCTCTTACACTGAACCCCGGGCTCTAGTAGGAATGTGCTTGTGTGCAGTGGAAGCTCTACTGCTCTTATACTCTACTTTTCGCTACCACTCCACATATGCCAGGCAGTGAAACAGAGGAAAGGGGGAGGAAATTGGGGCACAAAAGAAGAGAAGCTATTTGAGGTGTGAAAACTTATAGTCGACAGTTTTCACAACACTTTCCTTAAAATGTGCATCGCAGCACAATAGGCAGTGTTAACTATTCATACATATGGAATAAAGAAAACGTAATGGGGGGTGACGCTGAAACATCAAAAAAGCAAAAGAAAGCAGTCGTCATGTCACGGGATATTAAAGCTAATTCTACCTCCTGTTCCCTCCTTTCTTTAATAAGAAACCTTTCTCGCTGCTAACAAGCCCCCACACCAGGATGCTATGCTGAGTATGCGCCTGTGTGGGCCCTCGACGACGTGTCTGTCTGTGTAATTGGCTGGTTGACAGGCTGATCACTAACAGGGCTCTGGAGAGGAGACATCCATCCTCACCCTCCTTCTGTTGCCATGTCACCACGACAAACACACATCTGTGAGCAGAGCCGATCAAGGCTGGGCACCCTGAGGAGGGATACCTGAAAACCGCCGAAAAAATGTACGTGTGCTTCGGTCCATCTTTTAGAAAATGTACAATAGATGTGACAGACAGACTGCTGGAGAGACGTCAATCCAGTCAATACCGAGAGACACTTGTAGGCTGTTTGCACAATAGGAAATGTGATTTGTGATTACATAATGTGTCTGGCAACTACAGGTTGGCGGCGTATTAACCTAATAAATTAAATAAAATAATTAAAGGTGCTGAGAGAAACGGAGACAGGGAGCGTCTGAATATGGAGATAGAAAGTCAGATAGAAGTTCTTTCATCATGAAGCCGAATGCAAATTCTTTGTTTTTATCAGAATATGATATTCACTGCAGTCTGGAGTCTCTTAACAGTGACAAATGGTAGCTGTCTCATACAAGCGGCTCTGTATCCTCATATTACTGCATGTTTATAAAATATGATAACGTTTCTTACAATCTCTAAAGTCTTGGTTTAAAATGTCATTAATAAATGATCCTATTGTTTTTTTTTACTGAAAAAAGCTGTTATTGTCTTGGCTACAGTCCCCAGAAGGTTAACAAAAGACTATTTTTAAGGAGAGGGAATCTCAGGTTCTGGAGGACACCGACATTAGCTGTTTCTGAAACATACACTAATTTTATCCTAAAACAAATTCTTACAAATTATTTCCTCTAGACATTACTGAAGTTCTGAAAATCCTTCATTCATTTCTTCATCAGCAACTGCCTCCTCTCACAGGGAATACCACCATTACTCAGTCTTTAAGGGTCTTAGCTGTTTACACTTTTAACTTTTCAGAACTTGCCTGCATTAAATGCAGTATAGTCAGCATATGTTAATTTCTAATTTGTTCAAACACCTTAAGGAAACCATTTTTTATATCCCATATGGTGAAGAAGAAGGGGAGTGGCAGCTTGACAGAGAGTTGCCCAAAGGAGGAAGAAAGTAGCATATTGGAATAACTTCCCTGTGATATCATGTCCATTCCCTCCCCGGCCAGAGATTCCTGTATTGTAGACGGAGAATAATGGACAGGTCTGGTCCCTGGCGGCTTTTCTGCATGTTGAATGTCCGACATCAAAGCCCCACCAGCTGCTCTGAACCTGACCCTGTGCCCCGACCTCCAGCTATTTAGTTGTGCATTCTGTTTCCTTTGGAACTTTGGTCCGACAAGAACAAGACATTTGAAGATGTCATCTTGGACATATTTTACTTTATTTCGGACCCATGTTTTGTTTTTTAGGAGCAGAAAAAGTATGAGAAGCAGTGTTGTGGAAAATCTCAGTAAAAGCAGGCAAATATGGGAGAGTTATTCCCCCTGCAAGCTCACCTACAACGTCCACTAAATTCTTAATTGTGATATCACAGATTTCACACGTTAGATCAAAGTGAGACAGAGAGTGAGAGGTAGACTGAAGTGATACCTTAAGGCCTCCGCACTCGGCTGCTGATCCCTGGTCGACTCCGGTGATGTAGATACCCAGAGCGTACTCTGCTCCCCCCCGGATCATAAGACCCAGAGAGCGGCCGTCATCCAAAACTAAGTTGACCTATTAAAAGGCAGACAGAGAAGCAGATAGAGACAGCAGAAGCCGGGGTTAAATATGTGGGTAAATCATATATCCACATTTAAACGATATTCTGCAGTCTCCATAGCACTGCTTGACAGGCTGCCAGACTCAACTGGGTGTCGGACTGCTCCCACTGAAATGGAGATGTTAAACACAAAGCACGGAATAAACGACGGCCCTGCTCTGAGCTGGGATTTACCGGCAGAAAATAGGCTTTCAGGAGCTCCTCGAATGTGGTGACGCGGTAACGAGGTGATCGAATGCTGATTGGGGGATTTTTAATTGGTCATCAGTTTGTTTACACAGCTGATCCGTGTCGATATCCCTGATTAGGAGCGCGGACGACATTCAACACCGCTTGAATTCAAATAACCAACCAGCCGTAAAAAAAAATAATCCACCAACTGGAAATACGGGACGATTACAACACCCAATTAAAGGCACTGCTGCAGGCAAGGATACCTGCAGGACATACATGACTGAGCCAAAATGACTTTCTGCATTTGTAGAAATACTGATTTAACAAGTTATTTCATCTTGTTCTGTTTCTGTTTAAACAACTCCATGTTATCAGAATTAATTATTATTTTTGTACATTATGTATGTAAACAACAGATTAGCCAGCCATGCTGCCACATATGGCATCTTGCTGTCTGTCTGTCTGTACATCCTCTACATTCCTAGAGAACCGTTCTATCAATCGACTTAATACTTGGTGGGTGTATTGCTGGGGAACCGAGGGAGCGCCGTGTTGAATTTGGTGCAACCCAGACAAACAACATGTTCAATATTAATGAATAAGTGAGCCTGGAGACTTCCCATCAGCCGTGCTCCGAACTGCATTGCACTAGTGTGAAAGTCAAATACTCTTATTTGTGGTGCCACTTCGGGTTTTTCCTGGAAATATCCACTGCAACTGGATTACCTGGAGCCCGAGTGCAATCAATTGCTCAAAATGCTGCCGTTATGAATCAACTAACATTTGGAAGAAAGCTGGGGAACCAGAGCAAACACTGCAGTATTGAACTGGAACCCAACCAGCAGAGTGGTCACTCCATTGTGTGGAGAACACACAGCTTCTTAGGATGGTGAGACACCCTTTAAACTTTTTACACACACTTTTATGAAATCATAACAACACGTTTCAAGCTGTGCAAGTACAACAAGAACTTGGTCATCAGGAAGAAGTTGATCCCACATTTCTCTTCTTTTTTACCTCCCGGCCAGTCCCATGCCTTGATCCATGAAAGCCTATTAGCTTTCTGTTCAGGGGGCTACAGGGTTTGATGAAGGGTTCATTTGTCTGTTAAAACAGCTTGACACTCCCCCACCGGCGTTGACTCCATCAAGTATAATCTGCTCTTCTTTGTTTTGGTGCCTCTGGGTCATCTCATCAAGGGTGTCCCTTAACTCTGCAGCTATTTGCTTGGCCCTTGGGCCTTTAGCTCACTTAATTCAGTAATCTTCTAATGTCAGAGGCCTCTTTGCTAATGGCACACAACATTACATGCTGCTGATTTCCAAACGTTTACTTATGACACCTAAACCACAACTTTTTAAAGATTTATTTCAGGTTCCATCTGAATTTTAACACTTATCTTGAGATTTGGCCCTCTAATAATATTAACATGTGGCCGTGCCTAACTTATCATCACAACTAAAAACTAATGTAATATGCAGGCGTCATTTTAAAAATCATGGCTTCCTCTATCTTTCACTGGCTACTTGGACAAACTCAAGTCAGATTTTATAATATCTATTTATGTGTAAAACTGAGAGAACACATTGAAGTTTCCTCCGTCCACTGGGAGAATTTCGGCCGGGGCTTGGCCATGCCAAATTTTAAAGTGCATATTTTCTTCCAACACAATGAAGCTTGAATACTTGGTTTAATCTTGATATAGCTGTCTCTCGCCAAGACTGAAAAGCGGGAACAGAAGCACCTTGGCAAAAACAACATGACACATATGCAAATATCTCTAGTAAACGATGTCAGTTTAATTCCTGCTATTTTCCCGCCGGTGTCGGTTTGGCATCTGGTCCAGGAGTCTTACTTTCATTCAAAGCATATGGCTCTGCAGCTTCTTTTTTAATAACTGTCTGCTTATTGGAGGTAAGCCAGCCACCTTTACTCAGTGAGAATAGGGAGGCATTCATGCTCTTTGTGACGTATGCAGGACATGCTTTTAATATCACACTCATCCTTCTCTTATTGGCAGCTCGTCAGGCTCTTTGTCTCTAAAAGGAGTCCCAGTGGTCTGGTGTCTCTAATTTGTAAGCATTGTAATATAAAGAGCCTTTCTTTGGGACAGACAGAAGCATTTAATGACTGCAGGAGTCTTTATAATTTTAAGGAGGGAAATTAGTGCTGCATATGTGAACTTCATCAGACAAATAGCTTTACCTGTTAAATTAAAAAATAGGTTTTTAAAGAGCGAGGAAAGTAAAACACCCTAACAATCTACTAGACGCTGGAGGAAAGCTTTCTAAATGTTATGCATGGCACCACAGCCTGTATTAATAGAGCTGAAGGAGATTCATTTATGGCTCTCAGCTGCTGAAAAATTGAAAGTTGTAGCATTATAAATCGTTTGAACAGCTCTGACAGCTCCTTCCCTGCAGGTCGGGAGGTGGTGACAGGGTGGAGTTTTGCAGCACTGAAGAACCAATTACTGTTATTGTTTAAGGTTCTGGATTTTTCTTTGGCGTCCATCATCTTACAGTCTTACAATTCTAATTCATTTTTACTCTTGAAGACATCCATCAAAGGCAGCCCGGTCACAAATTACTGGAATCAGATTATAACGTGATTTGATGACCATCCGAACTACTTGAACCCTTTCAGACACGATCACTGGGCACTGTGAATATATAATCAAAGCCTGATCCTGCAAATGCATGGCCTATTTCTAGTCTAAATACACCCAGACACTGGTTTTGGTGGGTAGTTGATGAGAAATGATGAGCGTGCGAAGCTTACTTGACAGAGTTAAGTTCAGTGGAGCTCAGAATCCAAAGACACAGAGACGCACAGCAGAAACCCTTTCATTAGCAGAATAAAAAAAAACATTGGCTGAATATAAACGGAGACGTCATCATCCTTTCACAGCACGACTCCTGTTCCAGAAGCCAGACTTTTGTTGATGCCTTTAGAGAAAGTTCGATATGACTCTTGCATATTTTAATGATTTTGTTGCTTTCCTTGCCTCATCTTTAAACTTTAATTTCACATTTTAAAGCATTAACTCACACATTTTAAAATCTATCCATGCAACTAATATTGGTATCACCTTTTTTGCAGACAGAAACTATTTAAAGTGCATAATGGATGTAAGGGACAACACATTTTTTTAATACATCAATGCCAGGGCCACTGATAAAATATTTAAAATGATAAAGAATCTCACACTATTCTAAAGACATGTTCAGATTATGAATATTATACTTTTCTGATAGTATTTTTTCGAAGGTACAACTGAGATTTGTGTTAGAAAGATAAGACAATGGAAACACGCTCCGTAACGCTGTTTTGTTTCACCTTCTTCTCGTCTCCCTCCTGCAGTAGCTGCATGTTGCTGCGTCGCTGGCTGTCAGTTCTCCTCAGCGTGGCGCTCCGGTGCTCAGGCAGGTCGGGAGGAGGAGACACACTCCGACCCTGAGGGTCAACCCAGGTATAAACATGGTTGGTGACATAGCCACCTGGAATCCGCCCGACCGAACGCACAGAGAGGCAAAGCTTTTTACTGCCCTTCAGCACCTGAGCAGATGAAAGGAGAAGAGAGGAGAGCCGCATTACAAACACCAGACAAACCACTTCATTGGATTTACAATGGTACAAACTGTGTGAGGTTGTAGCAGTAAATATGAAGTAGGACACATTGAATCTGGGAGAAAAGTAAAGATTATGGGGATGCAGCCATTTGTAGCAGTGTTTCTGATTGCAAAAACCCCAAATGACCAAACACCCACACACGCACAACAAACACGTTTCTACTGAAGATTACTGTTGGCTTTGCCTCATTGACTTCTGATAGCCTGCTGTGTGTGTGTGTGTGTGTGTGTGTGTGTGTGTGTGTGTGTGTGTGTGTGTTCAAGCCGCCCACAGATCTATGTATTCCCATGGGCCCGGTGGTCTGGAGAAATCACACTGAAGAAGGTTGAAGCTCTCAGTGATCTAACTTACACACATACTTGTGACTGCAAACAGAAACAGTAGTAAATATTTTGTGTTGTTTGTTTAATTTGTCTACATGTTTTTGTGTGTAGCCATGGACAGTTCTTGTTTTTGAATATTGAGATTTTAAACTGTAAAATGTTTTAATGCTGCTTGAACTCAGGCCAACTGATGTTGAGAATTTCAGCTAGACGGTACCTTAGACACGGCTTCTACCACTGCTTGTGTTTTCCTACACTTGGATCTTGTAAATAAATTAGGGCTGTCAAACGATTTTTACAAACATTTTTAGTCAGATTAATCACAGGGTAGCTGTGGATTAGTCACAATTATTTAAGATTTTTAAATATATATAAAAATATTAAAATTCCCATTTTCTCTGTATATCGTCATAGGAACAGAGAGATAAATGACAGAAGGTGTATATGGACCAGAATTGAACACCTGACAAATAACCAATTTTCAGACCGGGCAGAAGTACTTAAACTTCAGTAGGATATTAATAATTAACCGTTTCTATCCGTTAACCAGTTAAAAGAAAGGATAGGCTTGTGACTTAAAGGAGAATAGTGCTGGTCCACCTTAAAGGTCAACCCACCTTAAGTGTTCCGGAGCTGGAGCAGTCAGTGTTGTTGCTAACTTCGGGGCTAACTCCCTTCACTTTAATCAGTTACACTTTTATGTTGTTAGTATAACTTTTTCATGACTCCAGAAGTCCTTTCTGTTGAGGTGGTTGTTGACAGACCTGTCAAAGTAGTTCTGTGTTCTGAGTACCATGTAAACATAATACACCTCTCTTCACATCCGGTGGACCACAAAAAATGCTGACGTCCACATTAATCTCCCCTCATCTGTTTTCTTCCTGCAATACTTGCAAGGAACTACAAAATGCTCCTGTTGGAAAGCCTATTACCATATCCTGCAAGCAATAACTCAAATTTGTACATGTCAGAGTGCTGCAGAGTGCAGAGGAGGCCCGTCTCCTTGAGCACAGCGATCTAGCTGAATCAATTTCACAATCGTGATTTAAGCTGAGAGATAATAACTTCAATTCTGAGGCAACAAAACCCTGTCAGCAGCGAAGATCACCGACTGGAGCAAAATGCCAGCCATCACCGCCTCCGTCTTCCACGTCCTGCTCTCTTTATGGGCAGCGTCAATGCAGAGGTTTATATAAAATATAAGTACAGCAGCACATGAGCAGGCACACTGCTGGAACTACAAGATGGGGATACAATATACTGTAATGTATTAAATATTGCGACTGCTATTGTATTTAAACCAGGTTGGTTTTGAAGTTTACTTGACGTATGTAACAAAACCAAAATAAGTTGATGTTGACTTCCTCCCTGAGCTTATTTTTTCCCTCGCTCGTTATCGCACATCAGCTGTTCTCACTGTCTAATAATATTTTGGAGTTAGTTGAAAGTCTGGTGCGTCTCATATTTGACGATTCCGACGTGAGAACAAGGTGAAGTAGCATATTCTGTAAACTACTATTATGGTATGTGATGTTAAGATTAGTTGTTATGTAGTGGAGGATGGATACATCTATGGGATGACGATATCATTGCAGAAGAACCGTTACATATTGCACTGCAGCATCCATGACCTAAAGCAGGGTTTTAACTCAAATTACTTTCTTTTTTTTATCTGTCCATTGTTTGATCCAAGTACACTGGCTCCTTTCTTAAACCCTTGGCCGACCAGCCGCAGAGCATCACTTTGATTTATAGTACCAAACAGGGCTTATCGTGGTGCATGCTGGCCTGAGAAATGAAGCTGCATTTAAGGGGAAATGGAGGCAAAGGCAAAATGAGCAGTGTTTTGATACAATGAGAAGCAGGACTTCAGGGAGTTAGGGCATCACAGCACACAGAGAAAAAGAAAGATAGACGGATGGTGGGGGGTTGAACCAGCCGTTTCATTCTGTGAATAACAGCGCTAAACGAGTATGGAGCCATAGTATAGTGGTCCTAATGCGTCGTCCCTGGAGAAAAGAGCTGATTGTTACACTGGGCTGATGAAGCGCGACCCTCCTTTCAAACAGAACATACATATCCCAGGAAAATAATGGAATATTTACCAGAGGATAATGGGAAACGATAACGGCAGGTAGCCTGCTTTCAGATGACGGGAAAAAAAACAATATGCTCTCATGAGAGTCCTGGCAATCCATTTCAAACACAAAAGCCAACTGAACAAAGCCCGGCTATAGATTCCATCCAGTCTCACCACTGGGAAATGCATGGCCATATACTGGAGAAGATTTTAAAAGGCAGCTGGTAAATTACAGTAAGTAAGTAAGAAATGGCGTATGAGACATGAGGGATTCAACTGTAAACCCTCGTTATGGAAAGAGTCTGTATTAATGGACCCGGTAGTATTGTAAACTCTGAAAAAATGGAATCATGACGTGATGCCGTGT
This sequence comes from Chelidonichthys spinosus, assembly GCA_029853015.1. NCBI lineage: Eukaryota > Metazoa > Chordata > Actinopteri > Perciformes > Triglidae > Chelidonichthys > Chelidonichthys spinosus. The sequence goes on from CM056840.1 coordinate 7,745,921, forward strand.
CATTATATGCGCATAAGTTATGACTACACAACTATTTCAATATGTGTAAGTGTGTAGTGAGCCTGTGGAAAACACACCTTTTCCCAACATGTAACAAGCAACATTCAGATTCACTGAAGCGTATGTGAGGTTGTTTTTCAAGGAGAAGTAGTCAATAGATGCCAAACAGTTGAGATTTGTTGCTGGGTTCTGTCTTGAAGTGAATTCACTAAATGAGTCATCAAATCGAGGGGAAAAAATTGGCAACAGTGGGTCTCAAATGGAGTTAAACCCCCACCAACCGAAGCGTCTGCTGTCATGGGGTTTGGGTTTGGACAGGCGGATTTATTAGAGTCAAAGAGAACGGTCCCTCAGTCGTTGTTAAAAGCATTTCTTCTTTGGTGCTGGCAGATGATCTAGCTGCTGACTTGAAACCACTCAACGCTAATTGTGCCTGCTAATTGCACACGTTTGATAAGATGTGAACACACACACACACACCCACACACACAATGCACAGGTGAACACAGGTTCATCAAAGCGTGCAATCTCTGTACACCGTCACAAACGGTCCAACGCCACACCGACACGCCGGCCCACAGTTCAGATGTATCGAGGTGATTCAGACACACAAAGCCCAGGAAAGCAGAAAGCAGCCAGGCAGATTGCCTTTTACCCGTTTAATATGGAGCTGTCAGAAAGATGTTTCACACTAACGCACTAACACATTTTCTGCTGGTGCAGCACTACTACAAGTACAACTTCTCATCCAATTCTTTATCTCAATTATGTTTAACATATACATATACATAACACAAGCTTTGATATAATTTTCAATATTATTGTTCATGACTGGAAATCCTTCTGATGCATTCCTTAACATCTCATATCAAACCTTATTAAGTCATTGAACAAACACAAAGCGTGTAAACACACAGCATCCTACTCAGTGGAACACTATTCTTATATGTTCACTTAAATTATCGATTAAAGGGGAATATAAAATGAAAAGTGGTAAAGTGACCAATATCTGAATTAACTCATTCGTATCGACCGAATGCTCCATGAGACAATCCAAGACTGTTTTGATTCCAGCTCAACAACATACAAGAACTCGATGGAGAAAAAAAGCCCACAATAGTAACAAACTACTTGAAAAAGAAAAAGAAAAAGCGTTGCATGTAAAAGACTACTTCATCATGCATTGGTACAGTGGCAAACAACAATCATCAGAAATGGTTTGGAGCAGCCTCGGTAAATTACATGCCAGCTCCAGGCTCAACAGAGAGGATCCATATGTGTGAAATTGTGTGTAACGGCTGAGAGCTTCCAAAAAACCTAATGACGCTAACAAAGGCTTAATACACAGGTAGCTGGGAAAGAAAATTCTTTGCATGGAAAATAATTGCCGTTAAAACAAATTATTATAAACTATTTTATCATACTGGTAGAGTGCCAAACAACAATCATCAGATATCATTTGGTGCAGACTCGGTATATTACGTGGTGAATGCAAGCAGCTCAGGGTTCGGCAAAATCATATAAAAACATTGTGTTTTGTCATATATGGTTACGTTTTCAATATTTGAAAATGACGACTCCATTGAGATGTTAGAGCTCATGGATGTCATGTGTTTGATTTATTGGGTTGTGCTTTCCTTTTGCTTCACGTTGTGTCAACCTTTTTGTCCAGATTTGGATTTTCTGCCCACACCGTCGCTCGCTTTGAGCTTCAATCAAAGTCCAAATATCTAAGAAGCCTACAGGCATGGGTAATGTCACTTTGGCTCCATTTGTGTTCTTGTGCAACACGGGAGGAAGACATAGTGAGTGTGTCATTTTGTATTCACATTAGCTTCAAAAGGGGTCAGGAGATTAAAAGACCTCATTACTCTGTTGGCGCTGCAGCATTGTGGGTTCACTGTACGTTCGTCCAATTACAACAGCCGGCCGTGAGAGCGAGCGAGCTGTGACAAAACGACAATGTTTGTTTGATGGCTCGTTGGAAATCCGAGCGTGGCTCGGAGGCGAGCGGCTCTGTCAGCGGTGTGAATGGATCATAGCCATCGATGCTGTGCAGCAGAATGTTCAAAGTCCGATCCACTTATCAGCTGAATGTGTTTGTGCCTTTCGGGGAGAAAAAGGCCAAGCGTGCAGCCGGCAGCGAGCCAACCTGTGAGGATACATGCAGGGATCACATGATCTCATGTTCACATTGGTTCAGTTTGCATGAGTCACTCCAACAGGTCGACCCACGATGCCACAGTTCACACTGCATGTAGGATACATAACAAGGGATATGTTTGTATTGTTTGGCCACATTACAGGAGTAAAACAGTGGCCTGTTTTATTTTAGCTTTATTATTGTTTTATGCATTTCCCTGAACTCAAAGACAGAATTAAACATTACGATAAGGTTCACAATTCAAATTTGTCACTTTGGGTGATAAATTCGAGGCTTGTATAACCTTTATACCCACTCTTAAGACAATACAGCAGGTCATACACAAAAAATATATAATTACTTGGAAAACCAGCCCCTAAAACAGCAGGAAACAACAGTGGCTGCAGTACAGGCATGGCATCACATCAGCAGACAAAATACAGGACATCAACAAAAATATCAACCTCCACAGATCCCAATGGTCTAATGTCCAACTTTACAGCAGAAAAAATCAGGTTTTCCAGCCTGGAACAAAAAAAGCTTTTGTTCTATTGAGTAAATATATTCGCTCAATGACAATCGTAGGTGTTTTTTACATAGCACACTTGTTAGATCCAAGCTAAAATGTATGCATAATTGAGCTTTGAGTAACAGGTGTGTGCCGTCTAAGGTCGTCGCTGCTAGCTGTCTCCTCTGCTGTGTTGTCTCAGCTCCACCAATCATCCACCTCTTTGCCCATTTTTACAGATAGGCTGTGTCGTCAACATGGTGACAGTCTGACTCTTTGAGCTTCACAGCATCTGTTGCTTTAGGTGATGTCACAGAGACAACTTCCATATTTTACATTTACATTCTATGGTTGTTTATGTACATCCCCGTTTTGCATGGAGGGTCCATGCACAAAGTAAATGTCTGTCTGTAATATAGATAAAAGGAAGTTGACTTTATGTTAGAGCTTAATCCACATATTGAGCTTGATACGGTTGTTGGAATTATTCATGTATCAGACGGAAGACTACAACCATGCTTGCTACTCTTTTTAGCTAGCAAGCATGGTCGTAATAATTTGGCAAGCTGTAAGTGCAATCATATCACAACTGGACACTTTTGCTGAAAATATCTTTAATTGGTATAATTGAATATTAATTGGCTATCAGCTTTACCACTTTCTACTTCCAAGCGCCCCTTGCTCAGACCACACGCATCTTAGATCTCTGCCTTCGTTTTGATCTCTACACACCGTTGGATTGTTTAATTCATCACTGCATCTTAAAAAGTTGTATTATGGCTAGTGGTCGATTAATCGGTTGGCCGATTGATGGCATTTTGAGATGGTCGGCATCGGCCAATGCCTGTGCTCACGAGGTCAATTAACAAAATATGTCTGCAGACACATCTGTAGGCAGCCTTGAGACGATCGAAGGGGCGGCTCTCACGGAGCGGACGCCATTTTTGTCATAAAAGGGCCGGTCTAGTTCCGTCTGAACCACTGATCTATAATAGGTCTGTAGCATCAGTGGGTCCCAACCCCAATAGCAAATCTGTGTCTGATTTGTTGTTATTATAAATTAATAAAAATATGATATTGGCATTATAGATCAGCCATCACCTGCCCTGCTCTCTAAATATCGGCATTGGCCATTGAAAAACCCATATCGGTCGACCACTAATTATGGCGACAAAACCTGTCAAAAAGGACAGAAAAATAAACACCTGGCAAAGCAGTTAAAACCTCTTGTACTTCCCACTACATTGTGTCTCCAGGACAACCGTTATCCATGAAGACAACAGTAGCAGCACTGTCGCTGCTGGTAAATGTGTCTGAATAAAGCATGTAGGTCTTTTGGACCAGCAGGTAGATGTGCTCTACAATTTGCTCTAACGACGACAACTGAGGGAAAACTACTGTTTTCTTTCAGTTAGACTCAACTGCTGATTTCTGTTAACGGTTTGTGAAAGCTCTGAGGGGTTGGCGCTCCACTCCGCCATCAATGTTGTTGATTGAATCACCAAAAGTAACTATGGACAAAAATATAACACCCAGGTTGATAAATACCACGTTTCATTTTTAAATCCAACGGGCTGCTACTCCAACAGACGACTGCCTTTACACTGACTTGCGAGTGCTCTTTTGCCACGTGTGAGACTTCACATGCACATTTTGTTGGACCTAGAGAAGCAGTAGGCCCCACATGAAGTAAACACTTAGAAGGATTAATGAGTAATTGACACAGCCGCCAACACAGAGACTTAATGGAACCAAGTCATCAATCACAGGGATTAGCCGGAGGAAAACATCCACAATGCTCTGCACCAAGCCATCTCCGCTAATCTTCCCATTCCCCAATCAATCTTTCGCTCTGTGTATCTCTGTTTAATTCAAATAAATGCCTGAAACCTAATGCCCATATGCAACAACACAACATCTATGCAAAAATCAATGCAGGAAGCACACAAAATAAAAATGAGAGCGACAGTATACAGTATATGTGCAACAAACGTTTAAGTGAATAACAGGTCAGTATTAACTGTTACTATCTTGCAGCATTTTTCTATCTCTCTCTTTTCATTATTGTCTGCTGTCAAGCCCATCCTTCTATCCCACTTTAAGAAGTCACTCTCATAACATATACTGTAAAAGGCCCTCAGTATTGCTACGCTATCGTGTACATTTATCATTTTACCAGGCGCTGTGTAGGATTTGGTGGCATCTAGCGATGAGGTTGCAGATAGCAACAAACTGAAAGGTCTCCTGTGTGCCGAGCATGTAGGAGAGCTACAGTGGCTGATGCATAAATATGAAGGACTTCAGCTTCCCTGAAGAGGATCCGATCCATATGTAGATAGAAACAACTCATTCTAAGGTACAGAAAACACTACAAATCTTATTTTATATGTTATACACTGAAGAAACCATACTTTACCATAAATGATATTCCATTTCCCCCGGTAGATCCCCCTAAATGTTACACACTGTATCTTTATGTTGAACAAAGAGAAAGATTAATGCTGGCTTCCTAACACAAAAAACCCCACTACGGAGCAGATCCAGAAAAGTGGCTGTTATAAATGTGACGGTGCTTTAGAGGAGGCAACAAAGCTCAATCTCATGTGAATGACTACAAAACAGACCTGTCGAAACATTTTTATTATTCAGATAAGAGCTGCATTCTAAAGAATTCTAGCCAAGTACTGGGTAGAGCCAACATTTAAATGGGACCTTTGGGATGTGTTATTGGCATTGGAATGCTGCTGGGGTAAATTGATCATTGAATGATAAAAGGCAAGACATCAGAAAGACAATTACTCAAGATTTTTTTTGCTTTCTCCTATTGGAGCTTTGGACCTTGGTAGTAAATCCTATCACCGACTTAAACTTTTGTACGTATTTATTCCACATCTCCTTCTGCAAACCAGACCACCCAGCCAGAGGGTACTCTCTCTGAACGGAGCTGTTTATTTCAGTTTGTTTTGTTCCTTTTGTTTGTTTGTTGGTAAACCACTCCATTTCTTGTGCCTTTGACTTGAGTCTTGATGCAGAGTGATCAACACAGACACTGATGTGCTTGAAATGGTTTTAGAAGAGGAAGAGTGTCAGGACGGCTGGTGTGGCCGTGGATCAATCTACCCCCCACACATTCCTTTGCACCAGCCCATTAATCAAGCTCGCCTCCTCTAGCTCCTCTCCACCCTCTCATATCTCCTGTACGGAAAGCCTTATCTCTCAGCGGCTGTTATTTATGACACCTCCCTCCTGGACACAGATGCCCAACATCTCTCACTGATATTTACTCTTATCGACTGGGAGAGCGCACGAGGAAGAGAGAGGACAGATAAAGAGAGCGTCAATTCATTGCTTCATCTCTGTTACTTTCTCACACTTGCTCCTTTGCATCTGAATATAAAGAAACCTCTCTGGGAACAGCTGCATTCATCATTCATGTTTGGTAGAGCGCAAGCAATCAGCCGTGATGCGTCTTATTAACAAAGTGAAGAATGAATTGGAGCTAAACTTTGACAAGCAGCAGCAGACGTGGTTTTCTTTTCCACAACAGAACAATGAACACAATCACAGAGTCCGTGTTCAGAATCTCAGTGGAGTTCCTTTTTAAATTGTGCATGTTTCTTCTTTGATATCCCAGTGGCCATCACTTTTTGGATTAGGTCCACCATTATAGGCTGGGTGAACCCTGCCTGAACTTCCGGGAAATTTGGATTTCGCTCGGCAGTTTAGGCTGGACACCCTCAGGCTTACTTTCGCTGTTACATTGCCAGAATCTTTGGCTCCAATCAGAAACGGCCATTCTCTCCTGGCACGCTATTGGCCTGCTCTGATTGGTTGTAGGACTATCCAATTGCGTACGGAGTCATTTGAACGATGCCCATTGATCCCGCCTCTTGAGCAGTAGAAACAAAGTGCAGCTTCCCCAGACTAATGTTCAATCTTAAAAGATTGACCTTAGTATGGTGAAAACCAGACTACCACCATTACACAAACTATACAAAAGATGATTTTGTGCCTGCAGGTCTATTGCGTGTGCCCTGTTTTCACGCTGCTCACTTCAAATCAATTCAAGCAATGCGAGCACTTCTACGCACGCAGTGATGTACTTGTGCATTGTGACGAAAGTGTCTGAGGTTTCAACCGGGATGGTTTTAAGTAATTATCACCGCTTCAGCTGGGAGCCCCGCTTAAGAATATGCCAGGACAAATTGAGTTAGAGCATATACAACAGTAAATTCAGAAAAGGGAAAGGAAGTGAGAATGCTTAACTTAGAGTGAAATTGTGAATTAGCACCCATTTTAATGAAGCACGGTGGAGCCAGGTTACACGTCTCATTTACTTTGTAGGTTTCAGGCTGAAGAATGAGATACATAATATCTTAAAATTGGACCCATTTGACATTCATGTAGGATCATATGTGAGCAAAAATATGAGTCTTTATATGATTACATCCTTGCTTTTGGTCCCTTATGTTTCTTTGTTTTTTGGTTTGGTGTGTTTTTGGGACAGCTCGAAACTGTAGTGGAAAGCTTGTTTATCACAGCATCATGACCATTTAAAAAGCACATTGCATTATTACTCATTACTCCACACACAGAGCAAAAAAAAAAAATGTTTTCCTATAGGATCCTTTTTTCAGGAAAAATGTATGATAATATGCCTGAAGAGATTACCTGGTAATCTTAGTTTTATAACTGCTTCTCTTTTTATTTTTCTTGTAGGTCTAGCTTTTTTAACCTAAACTGCTATTACAATCAATCAATCAGCTTTGAGCGATGCTGTAAATGACCATAACTCAAGAGTCTGACTTACATACTTGTAAAGCCTCAAGGTTCGAGACAGGATTGAGGTATTTGCCCGTAGCTGCCATCAGCCAATCAGCATGATTGTCATTATCTGTATATTAATGAACATTTGGGTTTACATACTGACAAAAAAATTAAATATCTCATATTGAAAGTGAGTTTTACATGTGTTTTTTATCATAAAGCAGGTCAAGGCGCAATATACATACTGTGATAGCAAAACGTTCAATACACACGCAGCTCGTATTCAGGAATCACTTAAGGTTGTGAAGTGAACCTATATTTTATTCCAATATTTATGGAAATATTACGGTTTATCCCATTCTAGAATAGAAATACATAACACACAGAAATTATGCAAAAACATGAACACAAAATAAATGCGGTATACAATAACACGTCAGTGCAAATCATAATGCTAAAAAATGGGAACTATGATTAAATGTGTAAAAATATATTCACCAATATGAATAAATAATATGAGTGTGAAGTATATGGAGTAGAAATAAATGCAGTATTAATGCCAGACAAAACCAGAGTATTGCACAGTTGTATTATTGCACAGCTGAAGATATAAATGGTTACAGCAGCTGAAAGCCGATATAAAAAAATTATATATACTCACACTTTAAAATCCAATGAATAATTCTGCTATTTGCTAGACTAATCAGGGATATTTTGATCCTAAAGACATTGTAAGACCAATTTAACAATGTGACTGCTATCGGTAGACGCATGCATCCATTTGTAGGAGCGCCTTCCATGACGAACACAAAGCGGCGTTGAACGTGCTCGGTTGAGTCAGCATCACTGTAGACTCGCTGTGGGAGGGTTTTAAAACCCACTTCCACTTAGTTAATGGCGAGAAAAAATATTGTTTAGATCCGTTTGAATTGTTTGATGAATTACACTTTTATCAATTCAAGAGATTAGTTTACACTCAAAGTCACATTTTGTATTAATCCTGTCGAAGTATGAGACCGTGAAAAAAAGTAATTAGAAAAACTACACTCCCCCAAATCATGTCAATGTACCCACATGAACAACGGATCTTTCTCGTTCTTTCACCTTCTGGCTGATTAAAATCGTCGCTGTCTAAAATGCATCAGGTGAGATAATAATGCATTTGTGATGAAATATAGCTAAGTCACTCACCGTTGACTACTGTACATATTTTTTCCAAACTAAGGTCCCATGGGAGACATTGGAAGGTGTGTGACATAGCCTTTCTATTGGTTGGGTGGTACTTGATATAGTGGACCCTCCTCGTGAACGCACAAACAAAGGTGGAGGTGAGGAGGGAGAGGGTGTAGGGGGTGGTTTATAATTGGACAAGGGTCCCGAAGGGGTCGGGACTATGGAACAGTCTGACGCTGAAGACCGAATATTTAAATTCATGGCTGAAGATGGACACACGTTGGGGGGACAAACAAGTGCCTTCTCGGTTAGCGGGCAGCCTTTCTAACCGGCAGGCCACCTCACTGCCAACACAAGTAGCATCTTCTCCACCTGATAGCTTTATTCATCTGCACTTGTTTCCTTAAGAGAGACTGCAGGCGAGAGACATGAATTATGGAAAACAGGAAGTATAGCAAACAGGCAGGAGCTGGTGCATGTCTGAGTAGCGTATAAGATGGTCTCATTAGCCACCACTAAACTGTGAGTGTCTGCAAAGTGTGTGGGTATTCTTGTCTGTGTGTGTGTGTGTGTGTGTGTGTGTGTTTATCTTTGTTTTCAGGCGACTTTTTGTTTGTTTGTCTGTTGTTGGAGTGGGAAGATGAAAGGACTGCAGAGGCAGTAAAGTTTCTCACCTGGATAAGAACTTACGCCTGAAGAGGTGTTGCATACGTAATGACTGTCTATAGTCATATTATGCATCACTGTCCAGTGCATGCACTCCATATGTGGGACAGTGTGTGCCTTGATCTGAATTTGTGTGGGAGACTGATGATGCACAGGCAAGGACGAAATTTTGATTTCAAAGGTGGGGGGGACACAAGTATTTTTAATAAAACTCTTTCAGTTCACTGTGTTTTCTAGTAGTTCTTCTAGTTTTCTATTGCTACTTTTAAGTCTACTGTTCCCTTTTTTGGTTTGACTGGTTGTAAATCATGTAGCAAAACATAATCACCCAATTCTAATTTCAATGTGTTTAAAACTGCTAACTTTATTTCTCAAGCTTGGAAAAGAAGACAGATACATTTGTTTAATTCATTTTTGATGCGTTGTTGTTGTGCTGATTCAGTTGTGTTCTGGATCTGATTTGGTGGTTTCTTTTTCTTTTTTCTTTTTTTTTGTCGGTGTCTTGTAAGCCCATGTGGGCTGGGCATACAAAAGTATGCATGACACAATAATAAAAGTCATTCATTCATTCATTCTAATCCAATAGTCATAATAACAACAATAATAATACATTTTATTGATCAGATTATTGAGAGCTTTGTAAATGATGAGGAGGATCTTGAAGTGGATATGCTGTTTATTGGGAGCCAGTGAAAGTGTTGCAGGATGGGTGTAACGCATTTCTTTGAGTAACTTAGATTTTGACTTCTAAAGAAGTCTCTTATGTCCACTTTTCTTTTTTTAGACATCCTGGCTGCGTCTAATTACCAAACACACATACACACGCACGCACATACGCACACGGACACCGATTCAAACGTTAATGTAAATGAAACCTCTGATATTACAATCCTTCTAGCTGACGTGAACCAGGCAGAACAAACTCCCAACTTCCAGTAGCGGACTCCTGTAGGACTCCTGACCGCAGACTAGCGGACCGTCGGTGTGCAAGCAAGATGGAGTGACAGCGGGGACGGCCAATCACACAAGAAACGGCAGAGCCAATCGAGGAGCTCGTGGGCGGTCTAAACCAAGGGAAACAGGCTTCAGCTTGAGCGGACGTTTTCCGCTTGGTCCTAGTGCTTGATACATCTCTGTTTACTATAGCTTAACATTGTTTTTGGATGGTAAAAAGTGCAGGGGACCAAAACGGCCTTTTGAAAAAGTGCAGGGGACATGTCCCCTGTGTCCCCCCCGTAAATTACGTCCGTGTGCACAAGATATAAATCAAAAGCTGCCAGTCTAAATATATCTCATGATACTAATCAATATGATGTGAGTGGAAAGTCATTAAGTCACATTAGTGTTCAAGTCAACAAGACAAGAAGCATCTGGTTGCCAGATTTGGGCTCGTTGCCGTTTTCTTGTCTTTTGTTGCCAGGGGATGATCGAGGCCAGTGATTGGCTGTCTACGGTAAATCCAACAACAAGCCTTCTCCAGAGAGAGATATATCAGTGTAATGGATAAAGGATTCGACTTTAGTGAAACATACACAAAAGTAGTTGTATCAGGCAACATTTAATTAAATAAACTATTAAATATCTCTTGCAAACACATTTAAAAACAGAAAAATACTCAATTGTCCAATGTGTTTTTTCCACAAATGTGTCCTATTACATCAAATGTTCCAAACTAGTTGTGATATCACAACATGTTGTGATCATGCACATTAAAGGGCGAGTGTGGAGGATTTAGGGGGATTTATTTGCAGAAATGCAATATGATATTAAAAATGGTTTCATTAATGCATAATCTAAAAAAAAAAAGAAATACATAAGAATCTGTATGTTTTTCGTTGGCTTAGAATGAGCCCTTCATCATCACCCTGAACAGACAAACCTGTCGCTGGCTTTAGAGAGGGTCCGTAGTCCGCAGCACTTCTCTCACACGCTGGGAAATGGAAGCGACATTAAGTTGCTGGATGCCACTAAATCCTACACGCTGGACCTTTAAACTCAGATTTACAGCAATAAGATTGCATAAGATTATGTGTGGACCCCTGCATATACATCACGCTGCACAGTGTAAGGTCAAACATCCAAGAGAGGTGACAAAAGTGGGAGAGTGGAGGGCGACATCTAGTTAAGTCCTCTGACTCCTCACAGGCTTCAAACACGCCAACATCACATCACTCACTTTCAGCACCCGATCTAAACCTATGGCTGACAATGTGATGGACGGTGTTTGTGTTAATGCCCGACCCACATATAAATCTGCTTGGGAAAGTTAACCGGAATAAACACGCAAAAAGGAAAAATATGTAAATGTCAACATCAGTTTATCGGCCATTGTTTAAGAGAACATTGTCCTTGGCTTCTAAGTTGCTAAGATGTCCCCCTGCTGGCTCATCTGCCAACCACACACACACACACACACCAGCCAACCACACACATACACCAGCTAACCACACACATACACCAGCCAACCACACACATACACCAGCCAACCACACACACACACCAGCCAACCACACACATACACTAGCCAACCACACACATACACCAGCCAACCACACACATACACCAGCCAACCACACACATACACCAGCCAACCACACACATACACCAGTCAACCACACACATACACCAGCTAACCACACACACACACCAGTCAACCACACACATACACCAGCTAACCACACACACACACCAGTCAACCACACACATACACCAGCCAACCACACACATACACCAGCTAACCACGCACACACACCAGCCAACCACACACACACACACCAGCCAACCACACACACACATACACCAGCCAACCACACACACACACCAGCCAACCACACACACACACCAGCCAACCACACACATACACACCAGCCAACCACACACACACACCAGCCAACCACACACATACACACCAGCCAACCACACACACACACCAGCCAACCACACACACACATACACCAGCCAACCACACACACACATACACCAGCCAACCACACACAATACACCAGCTAACCACACACACACACCAGCCAACCACACACACACATACACCAGCCAACCACACACATACACTAGCTAACCACACACACACATACACCAGCCAACCACACACATACACCAGCTAACCACACACACACACCAGCCAACCACACACACACACACACCAGCCAACCACACACATACACCAGCTAACCACACACACACACCAGCCAACCACACACACACACCAGCCAACCACACACACACACCAGCCAACCACACGCACACACACCAGCCAACCACACACAAACACCCAGCCACACACACACACACACACACACACACACGCCAACCACACACACACACACCAGCCAACCACACACACACACCAGCCAACCACACACACACACCAGCCAACCACACACATACACACCAGCCAACCACACACACACACCAGCCAACCACACACACACACCAGCCAACCACACACACACACCAGCCAACCACACGCACACACACCAGCCAACCACACACAAACACCAGCCAACCACACACACACACACACACCAGCCAACCACACACACACACACCAGCCAACCACACACACACACCAGCCAACCACACACACACACCAGCCAACCACACACAAACACCAGCCAACCACACACACACACACACACCAGCCAACCACACACACACACACCAGCCAACCACACACACACACCAGCCAACCACACACACACACCAGCCAACCACACACACACACCAGCCAACCACACACACACACCAGCCAACCACACACATACACCAGCTAACCACACACACACACCAGCCAACCACACACACACACACACCAGCCAACCACACACACACATACACCAACCAACCAACCACACACACACACACCAGCCAACCACACACACACACACACCAGCTAACCACACACATACACCAGCCAACCACACACACACACCAGCCAACCACACACATACACCAGCCAACCACACACACACACACACCAGCCAACCACACACACACATACACCAACCAACCAACCACACACACACACACCAGCCAACCACACACACACACACACCAGCTAACCACACACATACACCAGCCAACCACACACACACACCAGCCAACCACACACATACACCAGCCAACCACACACATACACCAGCTAACCACACACACACACCAGTCAACCACACACATACACCAGCTAACCACACACACACACCAGCCAACCACACACACACACCAGCCAACCACACACATACACACCAGCCAACCACACACACACACCAGCCAACCACACACATACACACCAGCCAACCACACACACACACCAGCCAACCACACACACACATACACCAGCCAACCACACACACACACCAGCCAACCACACACATACACTAGCTAACCACACACACACACCAGCCAACCACACACACACACACACCAGCTAACCACACACACACACACACACACACCAGCCAACCACACACACACACCAGCCAACCACACACACACACCAGCTAACCACACATACACACACCAGCCAACCACACACATACACCAGCCAACCACACACACACACACACCAGCCAACCACACACACATACACCAGCCAACCACACACACACACACACCAGCTAACCACACACACACACACACCAGCCAACCACACACACACACCAGCCAACCACACACACACACACCAGCCAACCACACACACACACACACCAGCCAACCACACACACATACACCAGCCAACCACACACACACACCAGCCAACCACACACATACACCAGCTAACCACACACACACACCAGCCAACCACACACACACACCAGCCAACCACACACATACACACCAGCCAACCACACACACACACCAGCCAACCACACACATACACACCAGCCAACCACACACACACACCAGCCAACCACACACACACATACACCAGCCAACCACACACACACACCAGCCAACCACACACATACACCAGCCAACCACACACATACACTAGCTAACCACACACACACACCAGCCAACCACACACATACACCAGCCAACCACACACACACACATACACCAGCCAACCACACACATACACCAGCTAACCACACACACACACCAGCCAACCACACACACACATACACCAGCCAACCACACACATACACACAACCACACACCACACACCAGCCAACCACACACACAATACACCACCAACACACACACACAACACCAGCAACCACACAAACACCAGCAACCACACACACACCAGCAACCACACACATACACCACCACACACACACACCCAGCACCCACACACACACACAGCTAACCACACACAACACCAGCCAACCACACACACACACCAGCCAACCACACACACACCAGCCAACACACACAACACCAGCAACCACACACACACACCAGCCAACCACACACAAACACCAGCCAACCACACACACACAACACCAGCCAACCACACACACAACACACCAGCCAACCACACACACACACCAGCCAACCACAACACACACCAGCCAACCACACACACACACCAGCCAACACACACATACACCAGCCAACCACACACATACACCAGCCAACCACACACACACACCCAGCCAACCACACACACACACCACCAACCACACACACACACCACAACACACACAACCACCACACACACACACCAGCCAACCACACACACACACCAGCCAACCACACACACAACCACCAACACCACAACCACACACACCACCAACCACACACACACAACAACCACCAACACACACACAACCAGCCAACACACACCACACCACAGCAACCACCACATACACCACAACCACACACCAGCCAACCACACAACACACCAACCAACACACACACAACACACACAACCACCAACCACACACAACCAACCACAACACAACACACACAGCCAAACACACACATACACCAGCTAACCACCACACACACCACCAACCACAACACACCAGCCAACCACACACATCACACCAGCCAACCCACAACACCGCAACCAATACACCAGCCAACCACACCACACACCACAACCACCAACACTAACCAGCCAACAACACACAACACCAGCCAACCACACACACACCACCACCAACCACACACACACACACCAGCCAACCACACACTACACAGCAACCCCACACACACACCACCCAACACACACACACACCAGCAACCACACACACACACACACACACACCAGCCAACCACACACAACACCAGCCAACCACACACACACACACACCACCAACCACAACCACACACATACACCAGCCAACCACACACACACAACACCACAACCACACACACACACCAGCAACCACACACCACACCACAACACACCATACACCAGCCAACCACACACAACACCAGCTAACCACACACACACAACCAGCAACCACACACACACACCAGCAACCACACACACACACACACCAGCCAACACACACACACAACACCAGCAACCACACACACACACACAGCCAACCACACACACACAACACCAGCCAACCACACACACAACACCAGCCAACCACACACACACCACAACCACCACACACCACCAACACACACACACACCAGCCAACCACACACACACACCAGCCAACCACACACACACACCAGCCAACCACACACATACACCAGCCAACCACACACATACACACCAGCCAACCACACACACAACACACACACCAGCCTAACCACACACACACACACACCAACCAGCTAACCACACACCACAACACACACACACACCAGCCAACCACACACACACACACACCAGCCAACCACACCACCACCACATACACCACACCAACCAACCACACACACACACACACACCAGCCAACCACACACACACACACACAGCTAACCACACACATACACCAGCCAACCACACACATACACCAGCCAACCACACACACACACCAGCCAACCACACACATACACCAGCCAACCACACACATACACCAGCCAACCACACACATACACCAGCTAACCACACACACACACCAGTCAACCACACACATACACCAGCTAACCACACACACACACCAGCCAACCACACACACACACCAGCCAACCACACACATACACACCAGCCAACCACACACACACACCAGCCAACCACACACATACACACCAGCCAACCACACACACACACCAGCCAACCACACACACACATACACCAGCCAACCACACACACATACACCAGCCAACCACACACACACACCAGCCAACCACACACACACACACACCAGCCAACCACACACATACACTAGCTAACCACACACACACACCAGCCAACCACACACACACACACACCAGCTAACCACACACACACACACACACACACACCAGCCAACCACACACACACACCAGCCAACCACACACACACACACACCAGCTAACCACACACACACACACACCAGCCAACCACACACATACACCAGCCAACACACACACACACACCAGCCAACCACACACACATACACCAGCCAACCACACACACACACACACCAGCTAACCACACACACACACACACCAGCCAACCACACACACACACCAGTCAACCACACACACACACACACCAGCCAACCACACACACACACACAAACCAGCTAACCACACACACACACACACCAGCTAACCACACACACACACACACCAGCCAACCACACACACATACACCAGCCAACCACACACACACACACCAGCTAACCACACACACACACACACCAGCCAACCACACACACACACCAGCCAACCACACACACACACCAGCCAACCACACACACACACCAGCCAACCACACACATACACCAGCCAACCACACACATACACACCAGCCAACCACACACACACACACACACCAGCTAACCACACACACACACACACACCAGCTAACCACACACACACACACACACACACCAGCCAACCACACACATACACCAGCCAATCCCCTGAGGTGCTTGGAGACCCAAGGAGCTTTTCCTGACACATACACTATTTTTTCCCCTTACATGAAAAAATACCTCATAATACATCTAAAGATCAATTTACATTTTGTGAGACTGCACAACGGGATACTTTTGTTATTTCACAATAGGTTTAATAATATGGTTCTTTTATCCCACAGTGCAGAGAAAGTATATGTGGCTGAGGGCTCCTCATCAACATGCTTGTCTAATAGCAAGTCGAGCCCACAGGAGGTCCCTGGGGTCTGACATCACTGGGGGAAATGGCAGATATATGCCCCCCCAACACACACACACACACACACACACACACACACACACACACACACACAAGCACACACCTGCTTCACATGTCCTTTGATGCAAGCAGACACACACACACACACCACTCTGACACACGCATAGTGTATGCAGCCTTTGTCCACGGCCACCTTTGATGTGCACAGCAGTGTTGCCATGTGACATTGAAAACAAATAGCACGACAGAAAATGACTTAAAGACAATACTGCAAGCCAGTGAACGATGAAATAACCAACAAATCTTGTGTATGGAGTGTTATTATGTGCTTCAGGTTTGCTTAAAGTTGGGCTGAAATGAAAAATGCCTGTTTATCCCTTGTAGATCACACATCCTGTCATATTGTCCACCCGCTTTACCAGTACTGTATATACTGAAAGAAATGACAAAACTAATTTCTTGGTATTTTTATATCAAAATGTGCTTACAACAGCAAGAAAACAATTTCAGCCAATAATATCATGACATCCATCCATCAATCAATCTGCAGCTTCAGCTCGAGAAGCTCGTGAGTTAATGTTTTCAACCACCAAATCAAATTCCTCCCAACATGCAAATATGTCTCACTACCGAGGAAAGACCCGCTTGAAATGCTGTTTCAGCTCCAGTTTAAGAACAGGTATGTTTTTACTGGATTCTGGTCTGTCATGAACAGCATTGTTTGTCTGAGGATGGAAATTGGCTACTGGCTATATCTTGCATATTTACATGTAAATGTGTATCAATATGCACGGTCCCCGTTGTAACATAAATAAATCTGAAGTCTGAAATAACAAAAAAAACGACCGAGTGAGTCTGTGATTATTATGAGTATCTTGTTTACTTGAAACTGCAGTTATCACTCTTCATATAAAAGTGAAAATAACAGTATTTGGATGCTTGTGGTCATACAATCTGGGAGAAAATCAATTTGAGCCTGAAGTGCTTATGGTGCTAACATGCTCACAATGACCACACCAACATGCTGATGTTATCCAGGTTTTGTTTACCATGATGGCCAGCTTAGTTTAGCATCTTAGCTAAACGGGCGCCAGCATGGCTAAACCCACAGTTTGCAGTTGAATCACTTTTTTTCCCCTTTGAGAGACTAAACAGCAGCATTTTCCATTAGATGAAGAATATTCTGATCACAATGGGATCACGATTACTGTAGCAGCATAAAAAAATAACCCATATTGGATGCAGAGGGACATAAATCCAGGCTTCTTAGTTTGTTTTTGAGAGGTGGAGGGTTGGAAATCTAAATGATAGGTGGTGCATGTATTGACACAGTCTGTATATGTAAATCAAAGCATATAACACAACGAGAATCTATCACACTGAACAAATACAATTTTTGACAGTAAATAGCAGATGGCACACTATAACTTAAAGGACATGTGAACCTCCGCAGCTACCACAGTATTTGATTTACTGTTCTGGTTTACTCTGTTTGATTTAGGTTTAAACAGTGAGGAGACAGAAAAGATGGGAGGGGATGCAAATGATTAGGAGGGAGTAAGAGAGGACACCGATTCCTCTTTTACTCCTCTGAAGTCTTACACGTTGTTTTGTTTCAGAGAAAACGCTGAGGTAAACTAGACGCCTCTGCATTATCCTGTGTTAACATTGCATCGTTTACCAAAGGAGTGCTGTTAGAAGGGGAATAAACACGTTGTAGCAAAGCCTTCCCTGCATGTACCAACAACATCAGTCAGTCGTAAATACATTATACAATTGTGGGAAATAGGATATGGAGTTAATCTCTTAAATTAAATCATCATTGTGTGGGGGGAGCATTTCCCCACCACATATTAATTGTAACATATCAAGGATTTTGAGCTTCAAGATCATTTGTCATTCTGCAACACATGGTTGCACAAAGAACTGTTTGCAGTTCAGTCCATTTATGGAACACGAGAAAAACAAACTAAAAACAGTAGCGCATTCCTGTAGTCAATTTGCATCATGAGGAATCCGAACAGCAACAAAACGCAGCCTGGGCAGATAACATGGCCGACATCTTAACATTAAAAAGTGGACATCAGAGAAACATTTCCATCAACTGATTATGTTTGAGCACCAAACATCATTGATGTAAACACAGCGGTCAGGGCAGTTTGATCAAGCATCCATGATAGAGTCAGGTCCCTGTAAAGATGTGGGCAAACAGTCACCGACCCTCCATTGCTGAGACAGCCTGAAGTCACATTTCATCCATCTTATTTTCCTGCAACTGAACAGTCAGCCAGGAGCATGCTGGGTAGTTGCATAGCCTTATGGCATATCTGGGTTAGCTTAACCTCCATCTCTCCTCCCTCTCCTCCTGGGTGGTCAACTATGCTTCTGGTGGCGGTTAGCCCGGTAGATCATGCTGGGTGGTCAGAAGTGGGCGGAGATCGTCTCAAAATCCCCTCCCCCACCAGTTAATCCAATCACCACACTTCATTTTTCAATGCTGATGAGTTTATTCTGCCATATGCCGTAAGTGTACCATTAATAAAGACAACAAATAAGCCAAATTCATGGGGGTTACCGGCAGCCACTGCATCTACATCACCCATACCGTAAAAGAATCACTACGGGTGAGAGGGCCACAGTAAAGACACACAGGGAGAGCCCTGAAATAGATCCAGAGGAATCACGGTGAGGCTTTCAGCTCCCAAAACAAGTAAATAAATAATAATAATAAACCCGCCCCATCATGCTCTGGAAAGAACGCCATCAAAGTGAACTTGATCTAGTTCCTACCGATTGATCGACAGGGAACCATGCTAATACATGAAGTGCTACACAGGGTAAAGCAGCATCAACAACACACACAGAGAACGAAGACAAGCACACCTTCATGGGTTAACTGTTCCCTGTGTGCCTGGCAAGTTAATTAAGTCATTTATCACTTATATTTAGCATGAGTTTATGAACACGCTGAAGGTTGTAATGGTGCCAGTAGTAGGCGGGGCTAGCAGTCAGAATCCTGCAGTCAGCACCAATAAATAACCGCCACTCAAGACCATGATGCCACCTAAGTCCACGGAGGACGCTTAAGGGTCGCAGCCAATTTAAATAAGCAGCTAATTGGGACAGGTGGTCATGAATAATGCTGCACAAACCGGTGCACCTCTTAGATTCTTTACATAGACTTTCCACCTGAGTCCACCTGTCATCACCAAGCTGCATCATTAAGTGGAAATACCTTGGAATCACACGGAGAGAAATGTCTGGATTAGCACTGCAGGCAAGATCTCCATCTTCATAAAGGTCCGGAGGAATTAAAACAGGAAACTCAGTTTCTCTGCTTCACATACTGAAGAGAGTGATGAGCAACATCCTGTGGTGGTGAGAATAATGACGGAAGAAGCAAGACAACAAGAAAACCTTGGAGGGAATTACGTGCCAGGCTTTGACATCAGAGAGTGCAGTTAAAATCCTGTCTCCAACCAACACTCCACATTGGTTTCTAGTCCACTGGCCTGAATTAGTGCTGCAAATTATTATCTATCGACATGCTTACCACCTCCAGTAAGCAATTTCCCAGGGGGAAACATTGCAAATTGTGAGAATTATATCTTATTATGGTTAATAAATCCTTTATCATGCACGCATTAACAGGGTTGTTTTTTAAATATTACTTATTTGTGTTTTTTCTGCCGTTGCAGCGGACAACATGCAGTAAAAGGCCTGAGCACATGGGAGGTAATAAGGCTTTGTTCTAGGTTTGGATCCGGTATCTTCAAAAAGTATATAAACAGCTGAAACATGCAGTTGTAAAGTATGTGTTAATCTTAATAAGGCAAAACAAAAAAAGGTTAGTAAAGGTTTAACACTGATATAATATAGTTAGTTGAACTCAAAAAGTGTTTGGAATTCCATTATAAACTATTGTCAGAGAATCATAAGGCTTTTATTAACATTATCAAGCAGTCCATGTTAACGAGGACCTAAATATAAATAGTTACTGAAAACAATCCTGAATCAGTCATAAATGCTCAAAATAGGCGATTTAGTAACTTGTTCAAGTGATGAAGACGACATCCTTAATGAGTGAATCAGAGGAGACACACTTTTCCGTTCGGTGGCTTCATTCTGCACTCCTTTAAAATGTTGGAAGAACTAATGAAAAGAGTGGAGATAGAGTCAGCTGTCTATGCACTTCATACCACCAAAACCAGACTGAACTGAGATTTTTTATTACACTGCATTGTAATATGTAATTGAAATTACAACTTGTGCAGCAGTGTCAATCTCCTTCACATTTCCTGCTATTATTGGGACCTTTTTCGTGTAGCCATTCATCCTGAACGTAGCTATGAATCTGCCTTGCTATGTAGGAAGGTGACATCCACATTCTTATGCACAGCTCTGATTGGTTCATTAACCGTTTCCTCAAGCAGCATTGCAGATGAGCGTGGTGACCCCTGGTTCTGGAACCAGACTGACAGAGAGGTGCCGTTACTGAAGGCAGCCGTTTCAAAACTCAGAGGAAATGGTGCCATTTAATGGACTTGATGGACTTTCAGTTGTCACTGTTGTAACTACCCTTGCAGAAATCAACACAAACCGATTTTAGAGTTCCTGAGATTTTGTCTCTGGGGTTTTCCAACTCATTTGTCAATGAATAATTAGCTTCCCTGCCCTCCTATTAGCAACAGTTTAAACCTTCAATACTCAACTGAAGCATTCAGACGGTAAGTCTTCTCCCTATCTCTCAGCCAACCAAACAACGCTGACATGGAGATGTTTCATTCTCACCTCTGCCTCATTTCCTGTTTCACATCAGCTTAAGTTAAACACCACAGAAATAAACATCTTCATGCTCTTACTCTTACTCTCTGTACACGCTGTTGTTTTTGGTTCGGTTTCTTTAAAGCTGCAAAGACATAAAAAGATCAGCTCATCCATTAGGATGGCTGCACTGCTGTTAATGTCAATAGGCTTTTTGCAGGCAGGGAAAGCACAGATTTTAGTGATAATCTTAACATTGGCTCTGTTAGCGTCCCAGTCAGCGATGACAGTGAGCCAACATTCAAAATAGCAAGACCCCAAATGGAATTCAGCCATCATTCATTTTCATAGAATTAAAAATGATTAGGAGGCGTGATTTCACATCAAATGGCATTATCAGCATCAGGGCTGAACATTTTGAAACAACCTGAATTCTTTGATGGAGAAAACCCTGAGAGCGAGTTCAGTTCAAATCTGTTGCCACTCACACACGAGAGTCGACTGCATTATACATCCACACAATATGGCAGTGTACTGTATGAAAGCCTTCGGTGGGTGCGCAGCTCACTACATTGCTCTGTGATGCACAGCTCACCAGAAAGCTCCCAGCTGCCATTTCATAAGCTCCCCGGCATCCACCTGTAGGCTTTTACACCAACTTACTCTGAGAGGGACGTGATTGTCTGCTGTGCTGCTGAGCTCGGTGTATTGTTGCGGGGAGTGACAGTGTCAGAGCTAAGATGCCAAATATCAACCCAGAACTTATTCTGCATTCACATAAAGCTGGATGGCTGGAATACACTTGAAAAGAATATGTTTTTGATTTCATAGATGGCCCTATAGCTTTTTTTGGTATTATATATTGTATTTGTGTCATCAGGAGGGAGATGCAGCACAGTTTTTTACTGAATTTACTGCCTTAAAACGCGAACTTATGATTGACTCAAAGCTGGAATAAGCCGTTATCTGGAAAAGTAAAAATCCAAACAAAAGCACCTCCATCATCCTGCTGCAGCTCTCCACTCGCCGTCCTAAGCCCCTCCCATCAGACGATAATGTTGATTTGTGCACATAGAGTCCCACGTAGGAGTGCAGGTTATTTATCTAAAACAAAACCCTTCATCAGGGTTTTTCCTGCGTAGAGAATTGTGGGGTGCCCGCCTCCATCACATTTAGCCACACCTCCACCTCTCAACAAAACTGATGTGGCGGCACAGTATCAGAGTCAGCAAAGTGAAGTGGGAAAGAGGAAACAGCTGCAGTCCAGCCAAACAGGAGCCCACCCCAGAAAACACAAAAGTCTGTCACTGACTGACTGATGTAATTACATTTCCTTTCCTGCTTACAAAATGAATATGTGCCACAGTGTTTCCACTGGTAACAACTTCATTTACATTTACATTTTACATTTAGGTCATTTAGCAGACGCTTTTGTCCAAAGCGACTTACAATAAGTACATTTGTCAAAAGAAGGAAACAAGGAAGAAGGAATCTTCGCCACAAAAAAAAAACCAACAACTTTACTTTACCAAATGCAAAAGTTCAATCAGAGATCTGTATAACATATTAGCTTGTCGCAAAACCTGCAGATATATTTTGCTAACTAATTGCTGATTTGCACATTGGGCGTGCTTGGGCACTTCTATGTTCTTACCTATAGCACTTTGATCATAGCACTGTTGTTCTTAAGGTATCCTTGCTGAACAGCTACTACTTTACTGAGACCAGGACCTAACACTTGTTTCCACTTTTTCGCTCTTACTTTATCAGCATTGATAAGTTGTGATTTCTTTGTCTTGACAAATGTACTTATTGTAAGTCGCTTTGGACAAAAGCATCTGCTAAATGCCCTAAATGTAAATGTAAAACATGTAGATTACACCAAAGAAGTGGAACGGCAGTATTCAGAACACATTCACTGTGAAAAAACAGAAGGATGGATTCATGGTGGTGTCACATCTTATCTCTCCTGTTATTTACACTCTGTTATTTAAGAAAAAGCCTCCCATCAGCCAGTTTGGTCGTATCAGGAGAATTTCACTAAACAAACAATGAACTAGAATACAGATCCACAGAAAGAGGCTATAAAGCAGGCCTGTGAGACAGGTTCAGCACTGTTACTCAGGAACAATGTTTGATCAAAAAAGAAAAACCTAAACCAAATGATGGTCCCGGGTATTATTTAATTATTCAGCTCTAGATAAAGACTTGGAAAAGATAACATGAGATAAACCAGCACCTTCTGAGCTCCGACACTACTCAACAACTAATTTAAAGATCTACCCAAAAGTGTATACATGTCTCGGAGCTGGTAAAATCTGAATTCAACCTGCATAAAAACACCTTCTTTCCGTGATCCCCTGCCAGGGAATTAGCGGTGTAGCTCCTGTACTCACTGTAATTTTACAAACAAGTGTATACCACAGACACCGACCTGATAACAGGAAAAACAATGTAAGTAAGAGGAGGTATGTCTTGTTCTACTAGAAAAGTAACCTATCTCACCAAATACCCATGTGGCTCAGCATATGTAGGAATAAATCACAAAGAGCATCCGGACCCTGGCTCAGCATAACCCTGGGGCAGCGCATTCCAGAGACCCGCATCACGCAGTGGCCTCGTTCAGTCTCACTGGTATCAATCATGTACAATCTCCGAGAAGAGGAGGTGGTTTTCTGTAAGATGTAACGGTCTTAAGAATGCAACAGTGAGCATAAAACTGCTGTCCGCTTTGCACTGAAAACTATTTGCTCGTATTCATTTTATCAATTTATTCCTTTGTGCTGTAACATATTTGTGGCGCAGAAAGCATAGCAGTCGTCTAGTAATCCGAAGGTTCCCAGTTTAACTCAGGCTGTCATACATTTGTATTTATTGATATTACGTTAACAGACAACTTCAAGTTGTGCTCAATAGGTTCATGTTTATGCTGTAGAACGACTTTGAGTGGAAACATGCCAAGGTGCTGAAATATTAAACTAAAAAGAGTTGAACACACACAACGTAAGTTGAACCATATTGTAGTAAATACATATATTTGTGTTATGTAACTGCCTTGAGTGTGAAAAATTGTCATGGAGTTGAAAAATAAAACGAAAGATTTGTACCATAATGTGTAATGACACTTATTACATAATAATACTACATTGTGTATGCACACACACACACAGACTGGACAGTTTCAAAAAAGTAACAACTAAATAAATTAAATGTAAATTTATTGGCCTCATAGCTATTAAATATATTTTTAAGGTATGCTTGTTTTCCAACTGCCCAATGAATATTTCTTATAACATCTTTATATTGATGGATGTACAGTAAATGTGCAGACATTTGTATTTGGTTTTATGTACGTATTGCATTTTTATACAAATTTCAAACATATGCATTGTATATGAAGTATATGAAAACAACGATATGTTAATGGTGAATTAGTTACTGTAGATGGACTGTGTAATTCCACAAATAAATACCCTAAATTTACAGAGATTAACCTGAGAAGCACTTATTTTTCATGCATTTTCACACAGTATTTCAGTTTTATGGTTTATTTAACAATTTGACTGTAAATCCTGTATTTTTATCGTTTATTACAGGTAATTCTGTGGAAAGGTCATTTGCTGTAATTTGATGGTATCCATCTTGCCACGGTCTTTACCTGTTTTTTTTTATATTATGCCTCCTGCAGCAAGTGTCCACGTCGCCCGTTAGTGATTCATGTTGAATGCGTCAATGTGTATTTGAAATTGCAAATGACCTCATCAATCTTGCACTTTGACAATCATCCCATTTTTTTTAAAAGTAGAATTAAATCACTCGATAAGGCTTAGGGCAGCCACCATTGAACATGTGCATCGGCATGGAGCTGGATGTGGAATGCATTGCGGCGTTCTCCGCTCCAACGTCATGGATATGTGAAGTCAAACTCCCTTGCCGACCACGTTTGACATGTACCTACAAACTCCACGACACTGTCTGGGGGACTCATTGGTCTCTGAGAAGGCAGTACTGCAGTAGCCTCCCTCCAGGCATCCAGATCTTGTCAAACTACCCTTCCAGCATCCTGCAGTGCTGCTATGTCTTAAGGGCAACTATCTCCCTGCAATGCGCGGCCGTTTTTTATGCTTTCAGTGCTCAGCTATGCAGAAAATTAACTCCAGCAGCTACAGCACATCCACACAGGCCAATCCAAAGAGTCACCACATCCATTCTGTCATGAAATGTCTCCCCCATCTCTCTTCTTCTCTCCCGTTAGGACATGCAATCAAGATGACGTTTCCTGTACACCCACCTCCATCAAAAAACATCAATCTACTCCTCCACATCAGCCGCAGTCAATCACCTCTGCACTATTTCATTTGCAGTCATGGATCAGCCCCTCTGCACTTTAGGGTGTCACACTGCACTAGCTCTAATCTGCTAAATATTCACCACGTCTGCTGATTCATTTTGAGGGATAAGACTTTTGTTTTTGCTGCATCATTGTTTACCGAACATCACAATAGAGCTCTGAGAGCTACACCTCTGCAGCTGCCCAATAATAAGTCATTGAATTGTGTTGCAGTGTAATACCACTGTTTCTGTAATACTTCCAAGTGGTGTATTAATAAAATGACAAATAACTTAAGACAGGAATCCCGAGCACATCAAATCAGATTGAACTTGGAAATGCTCCAGTAAGGGCACAAGCCCAACATCTCTCAAATATTTTGAATTGGCAGCGATGCGATGCCAGGCAGGTCTTCAATGACAGGACACACGCACACACACACACACACACACACACACAAACACACACACACAAACACACACACACACTGGCTATTTCATCCTGTTGTCAGCTGTCTCCATCACTGTGAGCTCCTTTCCTCCTTGCCCTCCTCCTGCACAGACACCCGTGGCATTGGCAGGTCTAAAAAGACGTGGGAGGACAGGGGATGCAGAGACAGATGGGTGCTGGCACCAGCTGAAACCAAGACTCTGTCACTAATGGGCCCGAAGAGAGACGGAGTCGGACGGCCACATCTGGCCCCTGATACCCCCAGCCGCCAGCAGCAAAACATGAATTTAAATACAGACAAAATGTCATGTCGCCTATAAACACAGTCAGGCCACAGATCCAACCTCCACCACACACAAGTGTGTGAGTTTATACTGTAAACCTAGAGGTTGTTGTGTGAATGTTTCCACCTCTGATGCAGGTGGACAAACACACACACACACACACACAGCACACACACACAACACACACACACACACACACACACACACACACACACACACACACACACACACACACACAGAAACAGACAGACAGACAGATACAGTGTTGACTATATAATCCAATTATTATATCAATTTCTTTCAAATCTTTATTTCAGCATTGATTTAAATCTTTTTTCTTTTTTTAACTAAACCTCAAGCAATGATATTTAAATAAGAGATTATTTTCAACTGGCTCCAAAACTGAAGCAGCTGCAGGATATAATCATCATCATCACAGCTTCTGTATTCTTTATTTTAAAAATTATGTTTCATTTTGTTTGACAACAATAAAAGTTGACACTTTGATGGGCTAACAAAGGCTGGGAAGGATATTGTAGTATATTATGTATTTGAGAGTAGATTCACAAAACTGATCAATACTATACCATAATGATAAAGACACCA
Source organism: Chelidonichthys spinosus (assembly GCA_029853015.1). Classification (NCBI taxonomy): domain Eukaryota; kingdom Metazoa; phylum Chordata; class Actinopteri; order Perciformes; family Triglidae; genus Chelidonichthys; species Chelidonichthys spinosus. The sequence continues at coordinate 7,773,863 of CM056840.1, forward strand.
CGATCTTGACCCACAATAGTCTCACCTTTCCATTCATACCCAATTTATGTGATTCCAAGAATGTTTAGTTTAGAAATGTTTAAATACACTATTTTTCAGAAGAGGCAAAAATAAATGTACCCAAATGTTGAGGACTGATCTTCCTTTCATTGCAGCCTTTTATAATAAAAGGACTAGAAATATGACATGAAGAAATGAATCACAATAAAGATGGAATTAAATCTTATCAATGAGAATGTGTTATTGAGCGTTCAAGACCGGCTGAGACTCAAGAAAATCTTAGTCGACTAATTACACATTAATTAGGGTTCCTCTACCTAAACGACTGTTCAATATCAAATACGATATATATCAAATTCTTTTGCTCTAAAATGTTTATTAATGTGTGAGTGACTAAGGAATAGTGTTTAATGTGGGTCTGTCCTTGGTGATCACTTAAACTTGTTTTCCCATTTTCCCCAGGCTTCCAGAAGGATGCCTAATACTCTAGTGCTGACTAAAGACCAATGCATTTTGATGCCAGATGTGCCTTTCTTTTCTCAGTCAGTTTCCATTCATTCTCCAAGTAATCTAACCAACTAAAATCCTCTGAGAGTACCAAGATCTCAAGGGCCAATTACTTGGAGCAATAAATGTCATCAAATGTTTTTAATGCACAAAGGCTTGTTTTTACAGCAAAACATAAATATCAAAATTACATTTGCTGCCGGCTTCTTTTGTGCTCAGTCAAGTGTAAATGTTCAGAGATGTTGCATTCAGAATTGCACATTAAATTCAGGCAAAAGCAAAGGTTGTTCCACAGTAAGATACACACATAAAGACACACACACAAAATATACTTGTTACTTGTCAATGAATACCTATACTTCAAGTCTAAAAAGTAACCTTGCAATTGTTTCATTAGCTCAAAGGATCCGATCCAGTGAGAAGACTTAATCAATCAACACATAATTAAAAGCACCGTTGAAGCATTGTATTGCAGAGATTGTTTTGCCAACAGCTATTTATTCTAACAAGTTTTTTGTGTGTATAAGTTATTGTTCTTGTTATGCAAGCCAAGGCAATTTTATTTATATAGCCCTTTTAACAACAAGGTCATTCAAAGTATTTTGAATTTCTGCACAGTGAGGACCATAAGACATGTCCTGTCTGATGGTTGAGGTTGGTTTTAAGGTTCAGGGCAGGTGTTGGGGTAAGGCATCTAGTTCTGATAGTTAAACTCAGTATAAGGGGCTAGGGAATGCATTTTGTCACTGTCCTCATAAAGACAGCAGTACAGGGATGTGTGTGAGAGAAAGAAAGATGGTTCTTCTGGGACTCCAGACAGAAGCCCTGTTAGACTCAATAAATGAGAAGAACAAAAAGAAAACAAGTAGATACATTGGAAACAATCAACCAAACACCAGCGCAAATAGGAATGCTATTTGGCTTCAACGGAGAATAGGGTTTAGGAGTGTATTCAAGATAACCCTGTCCATAGCGACGGTTTCCAGCTCCTCCTGGGGGACCCTGAAGCGGTCCCGGGATAGTTGGGATATATAATCACTCAAGTGCATTCTGTGTCAACCCCAGAGCCTCTTCTCAGTTGAACTTCAAGAAAACCTCTAGTGAGGTGTCCAGGGGGCCCGAACCACCTCAACTGGCCCCTTATGAGGTGAATGAGCAGAGTTCCCTCCGGATGTCTGAGCTCCTTTAAGGCCGAGCCCAGCCACCCAATAAAATAAGTCACTAACCAAAGCTTGTGAGCATTGGTGAGGCTTGGACTGCTAAATCAAGAACTTTGCCTTCTGGCTCAGCTCCCTCTTCACCACAACAGACCGCCGAACCAAACAGCCTATCCATCTCTCGATCCATATTACCGTCACTCATGAACAAGAAGCAGAGATACTTTAACTCCCTCGCTTGGGGCCGATACTCACTCCCAAGTACCGAGATTTCAAGCGTTATACTTTTTCCACAAATTACAAACACACAAAATGATTTTGAAAACATAACCAGTAATGAAAAACATCCATATCTGCTGGGGGGAGGAAACAACATGTGAAAGCCTGGCAGCAAGATTTGCGAGCTATTGTGACAGAAAAAGACTCCAGTGGATAAATAAAACCACCATGAGGACTGCCAGTCATCGGTGTATACCTGCACAGGCCAATCTGCACTGAGCTGATCTCTGACCGTAATCAGTTCTCACTTATTTGTACTTCTTTAACTGCTACGCCAAAATATTACTGTATATAACAGTATATACCTTTAATCAACAGATTTCTGTTTGTGAAACTTTATTTATGTATTTTACTATAATGTTACACATGCTCATACATGTCTGTATTTAAGTAGATCCTTACTCATTGTATATATCTGTTGTCTTCATCTCACAGTTGCTGTGGATGCAGAGAGGGGGAAGGAGCTTTGAATAATAAACTAAAACCATGTTATGAAAAATATTTTAAATCTGATAGTGCTATTTTGCTTTCCTCATTAACACAAATAAAAGTGCTGCTCTCCAGGGTTGAGTGTGATTGAACGGGGTAATGTGAACGCTTCATACTCATAATAACTCTGATTGTGGTTCATAATCGGGACACTGTCTGTTTTCTGTATTATCAATCAACCTAAATCCCAGGAGAGAACATTATTACGCCCATCTTTTTTATCTAGACAACCTCACACAACATGAATCCTGTCATCACAAATTTAGACGGAATAATTCATTTCCGTCCAAATCAGTGCATCAGTGATGAAGTGGAGCACATGGAGAAGGAGAGGCTTTGATTTGCTCTATGGCAGGTGGTTTCATCATGGCAAGGATGTCATCAGTCTATCAAAGAGGAAGAAGATTTAAAGCCCTACTTTGAAGAGTTTCAAGCATCGTGAAATCTCACTAGGACACCCAACGCCTTGAAAGGTGAACATAGTATAATTTATAGTAAGTTATGAGGGCTACAATGTGTTTAGTTGCAACCGACTCGGCTCATTACAGTCATATGAATGAGATTGGTACACCGTGATACAGTAAAACTGCTTAACGAAGACATATAATAATATATATATATATATATATATATATATATATATATATATATATATATATATATATATATTTGTGTGTGTGTGCGTGTGTGTGTGTGGAGCTGATTTAGCTATTAATCAGACTTAGCTCAGGAATATTAATGGTCCTCTGGTCCTCTAAAATAACCATGTGAATGTGCAAATCACAATAATAACCAATTCCAATAAAAAACGCTACAAATATGCTGTGGCCATTGAAAACACCTGAAGCTCTTAAGCCTTCAGATTTCCAAAGTCCGTGTCCTGCATTTCTAATCTCTCTGTGAGATCCGCACAGGATCGATTTAGAAGGAGAAAGCGTTCTGCTTTAGAACAACTTGGAAAAGGTGCACGCAGCAGCTTTGCAGAGATACTAATCAACAGCGATGGCCTTTTGAAATAAGGTTACAGTCCGAGTCCAGAGATGTGAGTCAACAGGACACACGTCATCCGGTGCAACTCACTGCAAGATGAAGACACCCGCTCGGATAACACAGCTGCCTGTGAAGCCAATCCACTGAATATAAACGACAGAACATCCAACCACACATGCTGTATGGTGAAGACACAAAAAGGGACACAAACACACAATTTCTCAGCTTTGCAAGTGTACAACATGTCACTGCAACAGATATGCAACAAGTCCTCCCAGCTAAACCCAGGGTCATAGAAAGATCATGGCCCTGATCAAGAGAAACCAAAGCCTACTGTCGGCAGGAGACGAGAGATATAGAATATCCGAAGATATACTACAGATTATAATGCTAACCACACCAGGTACAGATCCTGCATTGCAACCCAGCAACCAACATGTTAAATCCTCCTTGTGTAAGGCAATCTCTGTGACGATGCAGATGTGGGATACCAACAATCTGGACTGACTCCATGGGAACTTCAAGCTCCGAATAGAAAGACTTTTGGTTAAAGACTTGCATGCAAAAAAACAACCTTTATTTACATCATATGTATGCAGTATATGTATTGCAATTTATTGCTGGACTATCCTGTCTTGATTTTAGGCATTAAGCCGATATTTGTATCCCAAGAAATTTAAAATAAGTAAAGCGGCAGCTCATACTGTAAATTATCATCACAAAAACACAGTAAGACTGTTTTTGCATTCACTTGGCACGTTGTAACAAATCGTAATAGAAAAAACACAATAAATTGATCTTCGTGAATTTATATTATCGAGATAATATAAAATATTGTCACGAGTGACTTGAAAAAGACATCTGGAGAAAAATAAAACCGGATTTAAAAAATACAGGATACAAAGATATCGTTTTAAGTGTATTTTAGATATGTATGGAGACCTTATAATTTATCATCTTCTAATTTTAGACAATTTTTCATTAAAATTACTTCCACTAAAAACAATCAGTGACACAACACAAATATTTGTTTCTTAACTAAGTGTTCATTTCTATCAGTATGTTTAAGTGCCATTTAAAGAGACCGTGAATATATTGTGAATCACAATTATTTTAGCCAGGATAAATGTGACATGAAATTGTCATATGGTCTCATGCATATTCACATGCCTGAACAAACACAATAACGTGAGAATATAAAGATAACAAAGTCAGTTCCGAGCTGTTTTTATTCCCCGAAGAACTTTTGAATGTCTCCTTCAGACATTTCAATTAAATCCATGACATCTCCTGAAATACTTATTCCAGCATCGGATCACTGCAGGGAGAAAATAGGCATCCTTCCGCCTGCAAAGCACTGTGATGTTGTGGAAAATCCATCTGTGGATATGTCACTTTGATTTCCACTTATGTGAATATTAGGCCATGTAGTGTTCTGTGAACTTTTGAAATAATTGACCAAAAGCGCTCCTGGCAGTATTTTTAATGAGACCTTCGCAGGGCTCCTCTTAAAATGGGAAATTAGAGCCACGATGCTTCACTTTTCATCCAACTAAACGATGCAGAATCTTTTTTATTTGAAATGTAGCCTGAAATAGACCACGGATACGTTTGCCTGTCTGCCTGCAGGGCCACAGATTCAAAGGAGTGTAAAAAATATTTGCTATGGATTTTATTGTTGTTCGCTGTTTGATAGAATCCGCTTTGTCATTTGATTCATATACATGCATATACTGTATGTTGGATATCTATCAAAAAATAATTGCTAATTCCCAAAGTGTGGTTGTTTCATGGCCTGTACGGTGGCTTCCAGCATTCTCAAACATGGTGATGTCTGAGCTGGCAGCTAGCAGCTAACGGTGCTAACAGAGCAACAATCGCTACCACCACTGGTACTGGAACTGAAGGGGGGTGGCGTCACACTGCCTGCGGGAGCAGCTGGTCACGTAACTGCTGGTGGTGTCCACAGACTTTATTGTTGCTGCTGCTGCCAGACCTGCCACAAATAAAAATAATAATCCAAAAATCAAAGCCAACTCTCTTAATTTATGGAGCTGTGAAAGTCTGTCCTGTCCAGTGGGACAGCTTCCACTACCATGGTGGGTATGGAATTAAGTTCTCGACTGGTATCGGTATTGCCTGAAAGGCTACAGATATTAGTGCTGGCATCATATTTAAACGCCCTAATGCTGGGGAACATGTTTTTCAATATGAAAGGTGGTATGAAATCATTAATCTCCAAGATTAATTAAAAATGAAAAAGAGAGGAGATTGCACATTTCAGAGGAGAATGTTAAGATATGTTGTCCTTCTGCAGTTTTGTGATGCCAAGAGAAGATAAATGATGTCCCATATTACATACAAGCCCATTTATAAAATATATGGACGGCTGTGACCTTCATACGATGTTCACAATACCTGGATTTTGACTGGATGCTTGGGTGAGTCAATTCCAAGTTGTAATAGACTGGCATCATTCTTTAAAAAAGGCAGGCTTTATACTAAGTGTATGAAATCTGGTACAGAATTTCAGAGGAGAAAGCAGGATAACCTCCTTATATTTTCCTCCTGGCACTCAACAGGTAATAACTGTAAAGGTGTAATTAAACACACTCTTGTGTTATTTAAGATCTGTGCCAAACTGACATTAGTAAATACTATTGTGTTGAGTAACTTTGAGGTGTCAGTTCTTTTGCACTAGAAGGAAAACAAATATCACTTCAGGGAGTCTGTGTTGCAGATTAGCACAGTGGATTGTAGTCTGGACTGATCCTGAGGAGTCTCGAGGCAGCTTGTCGCTTGCTGTCAGGCAGGCGGGAGCAGGTGCAGAACAATGGAACAGATCAGAGGAAACATGTAGTTGACAATAAACCAACTCATCACTTGGTTTTTGACAGCCAATTAAGCCAAAGCTTGTACATTTCGATTCCAATCAGTGTTGAGGGAAAATGTATCCGTCAACTGAAACAATACATCCATCGGTGGATGTGCATGCAATATTGACTGAGAAAACTGACTTCTCCTGCTGAAAATCTGCTCTTCCTGCAATCTTCCTACATCCAGCGCTGTCATTTGATGTGACAGCGACGAAGTGGGAGGTAAAGAAGAACTACAGGTTATTCCGGCGTGGATTCCTAGTCTCTGCCTCATGGTCGCCAAGGGGGCGCCGTGCTCCAGATGCTGCTCTTCTTTGTTCCCTTCCCTTTTACTTCAAAGTAGCTAAGTTTCCAACTGTAAAAGTGGCATCCCAAAATATGAGCGCAGGAGATGTAAGGATGAGGATACATTTTACAGTATTTTGGCTGACTCGGATATTCAGCCAAATAAATGCGGAGGAGGAAAGGGGGGGCTCCGGAACCTGAGCTACTAGAGTGCAAACAGTGCCTGGTGAACCCTTTGCTCAAATTGCCCTCCAATGCCAACAGAATCTGAATCACTCTGCTGTTAGGTACATCAGATGGATGATAGATGGATGATGTCACAGATGGCAGTTAACTCCGTGAGAGATTTGCATTAAGGTTTTAGATAACAGTAAAAGCCCATTTAACTTGGGCTTTTATTGTGAAAGGTAAAGTCAGTCGAGGTCAGTCAGGCACTGAGGAATGTATGACTTCAATTGACTAAATTTCCCCTTAATATTGTTTTTTCCCTTCAACAAAACTAATGTGTTTGAGTATGGAAAGCATAAACATGGTTATTATTTTTGTTTATGCCAAAACACAAATTACTGCATGTTGTAAAGCTTGCTTAATTTCTGTTTCACATTGATCAGTCGGCCTTTCATGAAAGCAACATGCCACTAGACCATGTGTAGTGTGTCATGCTAACATGTTTAAAGTAGTAGGCGAAATGTTACCTTGTTCAAATGAAACCAAAGTGTGTGAGCAAAATGGAAAGCACACCAGTAATTACTATGTGCACTGCGGATCATTTCTCAAATGCTGCTGTCCACCTTTTTAATGCTAAATGACTCTGTGCCACACACACACACACACACAAACACACACACACACACACACTCACACACAAACACACACACACACACACACACACACACACAAACACACACAAACACACACACACACACACACTCACACACAAACACACACACACACACACAAACACACACACACACACACACTCACACACAAACACACACACACACACACACACACACACACACACACAAACACACACACACACACACACACACACAAACACACTCACACACAAACACACACACACACACACACACACACACACACAAACACACACACACACACACAAACACACACACACACACAAACACACACACACACACACACACACAGTCTATCATCAAAAAGTTGATTTGTTGTTTTGCCAGGCACCCTGTAACCCATAAAAGCTTCAACGATGCACATCAAAAAGAAAGTAAGCTGGCCAAAGACAGATGGCTGCTATCACTGTGAGTCTTGCAGGAAGATGTCGGGTCATACAGAGTCCCGTTGAGGGAGGTGAGACTCAGAGGGAAACAGAATGCACTCACAAGGACAAGATCACCCTCAAGTCAAATTTGCATCATCCACCATGTCCAGGTTGTCAGTGGTCCAGGTTGTCAGTGGTCCAGGTTCTCAGTGGTCCAGGTTCTCAGTGGCCCAGGCCCAACCTTGTTGCACCACAGTTTTGGAAGTGTAAATCATAAGGCTTTTGAAAGAATCTACTTGACCGACATTGCATATCACTCCAGCAAAAGCAATTAACATTTGACTTCCTGCCAGAGAAGACACTCATCCCGCTATCTGTGGCAACCTAAATGGCTGTAACTACAGTAAAAGAAGAAACGACTGTAGGTGAGTGTTATATCACTTTGCTAAGTGAACCATTTAAGAGGCCATTTCTCATTTTAGAGTCTATCTCTCATTTTTAGCTCCGCGTTTGTGCTGACACATTGATTCTTTCTGTTAAAATTGAGGCATGTTTCTTGACCCTTGGCACCTCTTCTGCAATGCAGGAAAATATGGAGTGGGATCAAGAGGAGCACACCGAACTAGTCCAATAGACTGATATTTAAAAAATGATGTGAAGCAACAACAGAAAAAAAATGCATCCAAAATGCTTTCATACAATACACCCGAGACCAGGATGAACAAGAAGGTAATTCAGGCTTTCTAAAATATTAAGAACATGACAGCGGGGAAGGAAAAATGAAAAAGCCTTTATAAGCGTGAATTTTAATCAAACAAAGATGCCAAACAATCTCTGGTTACAGCTGTACTGAACTGTAACTTGCTTGAGCACCGAATACTCGCTTCACCCTCTCTCCTGTGGGAGAATGCTGCTCCCGGCATGGCTGTCCACCAGGGCAGGAGGGAGGGGCCTGGGAGGGGCCTGTGATGATGATGTCAAGCCATGCTTTGTGGGTGTGAGTTTATGATTTTTTTTTTTTTACTAGAACAAAAAATTATTTATAGCTCTAGTCCCCTACCTCTACTCTCACAGTGCATAAAATTGACGCATATAAAAAATATTTTAAAGAAATACAAACAGGCCATGTGTGTTTTCCCCTGTAACAGTGATAATGTGAAGAGCCAGACCTTGCTTTTATGACAATATCAGGCAGATCTGATTAGTTTATGAGCCATTGATCTGTGTCACTCCCTGCTGCCCTCTCTTTCATTCTGTTAGTGATCACTGTGAGCTAATTAGGCTTTGAGCACACTCCACTGACTGACTTTAAACAGCCCATATAACACCTTGTTGCTCTCTGCATGAAAGACACACTTGAGAGTACCTTGTGCACATGCGCCTGAATATACGAGCGTGTAGTTGCCCCTCTGTCTGCATTTGAGCCCGTGACAGTATTGATGAGTGGCCCCGCTGTGGTGAGGTGGCGATGATTTCATGGCCCACTTTGCCGCAGCCAAATCCATCTCTCACCGTGCTGGTGGATCCTAATGGTCCGACATAGAGAGGTCGTGGGAAGGGGATGTTCTGATTCGGCACGGATATCGACTTCATCGACAAACAGTGGCCTGGGCGCCTGGCCTACTTCTCCTGGGTGCATTCAGAGAGATGCCACGCGGCTCAGAGGACAAGCCGATAAAAGGCCAGCAAAGCATGTGACTGACTCTGCAAAACAAACAGGCTGACAATGGATCGATATCCATACACAAATATGCACTGCACGTGGGTTTGCATGCACGGACATGTGTGCACTGACATATTTTATTTCTTTCTTTTCTGCAGCCGATATACCCAACAGCATATTCAAGGCTCATTGCGTTTACTTTTCTACAACTTTTACATAAAAATCCAATTTCTTAAATGAGCCATTTCAAACTGATTTTCACCTCCAGGCCACTTAAAAAAATCAGCTCTTTTGATGCTACGAGAAGGCAGTGATCACTAAGACACACACAATAACAATGTCAATTTTTCAGAATATATTTCAAACGTATCTCATTGTAGTACAAAAAACGAAGAGAAAAGAAAGGCAAGAAGTAAACAGAAAAAGTGTGCATTAAGGAGTCATGCTGCAGCACGTTTTCCCCAGATTACAATGTCGTGATACAGTGCCTCTTTGATTGAGCTCCTCTAAATATTCCCACTTCCTGTCTGCTGCCCCGTCTGTTCCCATCCATCCGTGACAGAGTTTGGTTCAGTGGAACAGAGACACACGTCACTGCTACTGTCCGACAAAAACAGTCACACTCATGTCCGTTATTTGTCAGGCAGAGACAATGAAGTGGTAGCAGTACAAAGAGAACAGAAGTAACATAGATGCAGCTAATTGTATCAATTTGACCTTAAGACACTCCAGATATTCTACAAGATGCATTAGACATTTCTACAATTACCTTCAAAACACTATTGCTACTGAGATCATCTCAAAATGCCATTAATCGGTCGACCACTAATATTGACTCAAGCTCTGATTCCATGCCGTACACACCCATTATGACATCAGAAACTTCACCAAACTAAAACGGCGATATCTCTAAAACTGTACGGACCATCGACATGAACGTTTGACCCAATAAAGATTTAATAAATAAACAAGACAGTCTTGTGAACGTTTTAAACTTTTAATCACGTTTTGAAGTTAAAGTATGACGAACTTGTGTAGTCCTGAAGTCGATGCAGAGGGGAGAAAAAAAAAATAGGGGGGCACAAAAAGTTCTACCGTGTGGGTTTTTCTCCACGACCTCCGGTTTCCTCCCACAACAAAACAATTTGACCCCAAATTAATATATATTAGGAAAAAAAAGGGCGGCACAGTAAGTTCAACTGTGTCGCGTAGGTTTAACTCCGTGAGCTCCAGTTTCCTCCCACAACAAACCAATTTGGCCCCAAATTTATAAATAACAAATATGTTGTATTCTCCCCTTTTCCCCTTGAGGTTTTACTCCGGGTGCTCCGGTTTCCTAAACAACAACAAATGTCCTCTCTGGGACCTATCACCTTACCGTGGTGGAGAGGTTTGTGTGTCCCTATGACCCTGAGGGCTGTGTTGCTGGTGGGGTTTCCCATGGCAAATTGGTCTCAGGTGAGGGCCAGACTAAGAATGGTTCAAAAAGACCCTATGTATAAATGAGGAGAGAGAGGAGTAACAGAGCCCGGAGGAAGCCTGGGGCCCCCGTCTGGAGACAGGCCCAGAGGGAGGGTCCCATCAGCAAATGCCTGGTGGCCAGACTTGCCATGGACGGGCACAGCCTGAAGAAGCAACATGGGAACCGCTTTTCAGCCATCCTGTGGGCGCACCACCTGTGGGAGGAACCGCTGGGGTTGGGTGCACTGCCATATGGGTGGCATTGGAGGCTGGGGACCTCGACGGACCAGATCTGGGCAGCAGAAGCTGGCTCTGGGGTGGTGGAAGGTCATTTCTCTGTGGGGGAAGGAGCCGGAGCTTGTGCAGGAGGTGGAGCGCTACCAGTTAGATCTGGTGGGGCTTACCTCTACACAGGGGTCCATAGGGGTTGGACTCTCCACCTCTCCCCAAAATACTCTATAAATACTCTATGTATATAATCTGCCAGCTCATTGGTTACATTTGTATATGTATCACAGATAATATTATTTTCTAAACTTAACTAAAACAGTGATTTCATTATGGGACAATGTCAGACCAGTTGTTAGGATGTGTATGAGGATTATTTAAAAGCATTAGGTTTATGCTTTTTTATCTTTTGCTTGACAAGGGCCTTAAGTCATCTCTGCTCTGCCTGAAGATAACATCTGCTACCAGCACCTCTAAAGCTCACAAAGTTATAGTTTATTTTGTACTTGTATAAAACGTATATCTGTCTTATATATATCTTGTCCGTTTAATCCGTATAAAACACCCATAATATCATTATTTGTGAACTTCCATTCTGTTTTAAATCACCATCGCGGAACTGTCATAAAAAATAATTTCAACCTTCCTGAGGTCAGTGTAAACCATGAAAAAGTCAAAATGTTATCCTTTTACTTTGGTAATGGACCTATAAAGTGCCTTTCTAGCTAACTAGCTACTCAAGGCACTCTACACTACATTCAGTCACTTTTACCCATTCACTCACATTCATGATTCATTGATGGCAGAGGAGCTGCCTGTACATTAGGATCTAACTCATTCATGCACATTCACACACCGATGGCGCAGCACTGAGACTGGAGGAGCCGGAATTCGAACCTCCAATCTTCCAATTGGAGGACGACTCTCTCTAAATCTGAGCCACAGCCACCCCAATACTTTGTTGGTATCATCTACATAAAACATGTAATTCTAATGAATAGGAAATACATTTTTTGTATTTTTATTTAAATGCTCCATTTCATATTGCTCGAGAAAAGAACCATATTTTATCAAAGTTTCATCGCCAAAAACAACACCATGGTAGCATTATAATTTTTCTTCACGTTAAACTCATTTTTACTGAGTGGAGCATGAACACACCATGCAAGTCAATGCAACCTTGTATTAGCTGTTCTGCTCTGTGCCGTCAGTTGACGAGCCAACTACTGTGCATATTTTGAGCAGCATGAGCAGAAGTGATTGAGTTAGTCAGTAGTTCCAGATGCTTTTCAGGTTGACTTATTTTGGACTTGCTGTTATGACACATTATGAGCTTTATTTATCGAAAATATGATCGCCAGATCGGGGTTCATGGCTGATTAGCCGAAAACCGTCTGGTTTCAATCGGCAGATGATTGATCGCTGCACCTCTACTGACAGCCCAACAATCTGCCAACCGACGGGTGTGTCGGGGGCCTTAAGGCTGATGAGACCATAAAGTCCAGTCAAGCTTGAAAACCAAAACGATGAGGTGACAGTTGAAACAAATCTGTGTCGAGCTGAAGGGAACTGCAGAGTCGGGTCATAATTCTCTGTTGATCCGAGACAACAAGCAACATCTTTCACATATCACGCACCTGATGTTCTTCATCGATTTCGCAAATGAAAAAAATGATGTTCTTATGATGCTCATGCTCTTTGTTATATTATGTGCCGTCATTAGGGGTGTAACGGTACATGTATTTGTATTGAACCGTTTCGGTACGGGGTGCTTGGTTCGGAACGGAGGCGTACCGAACGAGTTTCCATACGGACATATTAAGTAGAGGACCGCATGTGTGGAGGATGCTGCAGCCGCACATGCAGCTACTTTATGCTAATCAGAGGCACCGTGCTCGACTCGCCGCCTCGGGAACGCTCGCGAACGCTCGCAAAAATGTGTTGTTTGAAGGAGAGCGCCTGTCAATCATCCTCTAGTGGCAGCCCAGCAAGCGTGCAATACTGGGAAGCGGCGCCTCCACACGCGTTTAAAATCGCCCCTGTGGACATGTACCTTAATGCCGCTAGCGTTGGCAACAAGCCAGAGTTGGAGGACCCTCCCGCGACATTAAGGTCTCCCGTTTGGGAACACTTCGGCTTCCCGGTGAGATACAAACAGGGACAAAGAGAGGTTGATAAAACCAAAGCGGTTTGCCGACATTGTTCATGTGAGGTCGGGTATATTTCTGGCAACACGTCAAACCTGTTGACGCATTTGAAACGGCACCACCCCCACGTGAACATCGCTACAACGAGGAGAAAGACGAGCGTAACGTTAGTGCAAATACAGCTCCCCACCGCGTTTAAACCGCCTCTCCCTGCCCTGTTTTGCATTTTGCACCATCAGATGGAGAAAATATTTGTCTGTTATTTTTATTTATTTTTAGTCTGAGCCTTATTCATGTTATTTAATCTGAGCAACAACTTGAAACTGTTTAGTGTTGCAACTGTTCAATTTTGCACATCAGATGGAGAAAATTGTTTTTTTAAAGAAACAGTCTGTTATTTTTATTTATTTTTATTTTTTAAATAAATATTTTAAATACTTGTATTTATATTTTTGAGCAGCATTCTAGCTCCAGTGCATGTTCCTACTGTTAAAAGCACAAAAGTAATAAACAACTAGCACATTTATATTTTGCATTTTGTTTTCTTACTGTACCAAAAATGAACCGAACCGTGACCTCAAAACCAAGGTACGTACCGAACCGAGATTTTTGTGTACCGTTACACCCCTAGCCGTCATGTTTGTTGACAATTTCTCATCTGCTTTTATGCTCTTTTTGCAAAGCAAATTCGCCAAGAAGTTTCATTCACTCAGAATGAACTAAAATATTGATTACGACCGTTTTAATACTGTAGACTGAAGCAGACGCAGTAGCAAGAACTAACTTCAAAACATTAGCAGTGGATGTTTTCCTTAAAATAACGGTAACGGTTAATGTGAAAGCAACATATGCATAATTCATAGAAGGCATGCTTAAAAGCCTCTTAAAGTGTACCTTTATTCTGTAATGTGATGTACTTCCTGATATAACAGGATAACACAAAGACCAATCATAAACCAAAAAGCATCTTGAAAAGGTCCGTTTGATTTGATAGGAGGGACATATTTCTGGGATTTCACGGGCAAATTGTGATGGCTTTATTGGTCTGAATTTGTTGTGCAGGATGAGGTCAGCATTAAAGATTCACTGTTTTCCCAGAAGTGGCAGCTTTCCAGGAATTCTCCATTTCATGAGAGCTTTAATATGTGCATGAGCATATGCACGTGTTTGTAGGATGGAGGGTTTAAAATCCTTAATCCCTCTCTCCGTATGCTTACATACTGCAGTGGACCAAATCCAACAGCCTTGAGGGAAAACCATAAACTACAAAGTTATCAGCAGCTTCGGACCTGGCGAGCGGAAAACACCCATTTGAAAAAAGTGATATCAATCCACAGACATTAAAACTTCCCCAGACAAAGCTCGTTCCAGACAGTTTTTCAGGAGTTAAGCTGATTAGCAGCCGGCTGTTGCTGATGTGTTCATGACAGTGGATGCTTTAGTTTACTAGTGCTCCTTCACATATATCTAATTAACCTTTATTATCAACATCAACATCAACAGCTCCACCTCACTGTTTAGACAAAACAGGGGGCACTTTCAAATAATAAGCTATAATTACAGACTCTACATCAAAGGGAAGAAGAGAGAGAAACTTATCTCGAGAAGGAACAGTACCCTTTTCAACGCAAGGATTTATCAGCATCCGGCAGCTTGATGAGCTCAAACATATTGGAATATAAAGTGTAAAAGAAGAACATCGGATGTGAGGTGTGTGTGTGTGACTGACAGGATAGGTAAAACTAGAGAAAATAAAGACTTTGGAATAAATCCAAATCCTGTTTAATTAACTTAAAATCCTCATCACAGCAAACAAAATATGGCGAGGGATGCGTGGGCTGTTATTTCCCAACGTCTTCACTTCTGTCACTTATACATCCACAGAGAGTGCTTCTCTCAGAGGCAGAGATGACGTGTGTGTGAGAGAGACAGGAAGCCAGAGACGGGGAGGTCTGGATGGCCCCGCAGGTCCTTCATACCGCACCACTTTACTTTGAGTGGCTCTTAAACCACAAGCACTCAAAGCACGCACACACACAGGGAGATCACACCAGGTATGCTTTACTCAGCTGGACTGTATATAGAGCCCGTGGGCAACACTGATGTCATTAAATCATCTATTTCAGTCTACTTGTCCCAGTTTCATAACTCCATATTGAAAGTTAATGAGACGCGTGGGAACCTTTTCTGAATGTCTCCCTCTGCTCCAACAACTGTAAAGGCATCAAATGCACCGCTGTGTCCATGACTAAAAGGTTTTCAAAAAGTAAAGTCTTTATCTAATAAAAGTGAAAATGGACGTTTTTCCCAGCAGACATTCTGACTTGTGACAGCAGGAAGAGCACAGGTGTAACTCACCCTTGGCTAAGTCCCGTCCTTGAACGCAGACTGGCCAATCACAGCCTTGCATCGCCAACAACAATTTCTCTGTAGGCTCTCATTCAACCCTTTCACACTTTCTTCGTCTTAAGGCTGCTTTTGTGGATGTCAGGCTAGTCATGTAAAAAGCTGTGTTATAGTGGGACACGTTACCCGGAGAGGTTGGAAGCTAACATTAGCAGGGTTAGCACATCATTAACTAATTAACTACTAGTGTCAGCATGTGTTACACCAGCTACTGAATGTCTACATATGCTGATTTTGCTTTTTAATGATTGTTACAGTGAATAAAAGGTCAGATTTCATGTATGTGCCTGTAGGTGTGTGACAACAATAGAATTTGAAGTTTATGTTTTTAACCCGTTTTCGATTTGACATCCTGGATGTATGTCTTCCCTCTGAAAACGCTTTTTTTCTGTTTTCCAGAAATGTATGCAGTAAGTGTAGTCTCCATGGTAGGTCTGACAGCTCTGGCATTACATACAATGTATAACCAACAGGTTAGCCTCACAGAAAGGTGCCTTTATGTGTCAAGGCACTTTACAATATAATGCATTAGCAGCATCACACCCACAGCTCCCAGCCTCATGACTGGGCCTCCGCCGAGCAAAAGCTAAATGGTGATATGTACATGATAGCAGGGTAACAGACTGACACCATGAGTCAGTACTGGGAGTGGGTGACGATGGGGCTGAGTGCCAACAAGGAGCTTTTATGATATAATGAACCTGACGGCTGCATCACTTTGCATTCATTAAATGCATCAGCTCCATCAGTGCAGCAGCTCCTCTGTAGTACTGCAGATCCATATGGGGTTTCTTTATTTAACCGGAATGTCTGCATTTCAATTGTGCCTTAATTTATTGTTTTTGCACTTCCCTCATGCTAGGCATTTCTGCTTGCAACTCCCTGTGTGTGAGAAAAATGCAGTAGTGACCGTCTGAAATGGCTCTCAACGTTCTTCCTCCTGCACTTCGCTCAGTGCCATTTCCCCAGAAGCACCGAGCTGAAGGTCAGAAGACGTCTAGATGCGGGGATTAAAACGGTCCTTCCTTTCAAGAGCATTTAAACGACAATGCTTCAGCTTCAAATTGACATAAGTACATTGAGATGCTGCAGAAAGAAAGATTATATGCATCTAGGGCTGCAGCTATCGAATCTTTTTCTAATCGAATAATCGACCGATTATTCCATCGATTGGATATGAAATGAACAGTGTATATAGTTTCTATATACACTGTTCATGTCTTAACACATTCGGTTGGAGGGTACGAGCCAATGGGAGCCTTCCGGAGCAATGACTCCCATTGGTCAACTTCTATGCAGGCCTACGGCTGACAGACTGAATAGATTTTCTTTTTATTCCAAATCTTAGACCATAGGTTTAAATATGAATATTATTTCTGACTCCTCACTGCTCCACCACGTACCTGTCCCGGTCCCGGTTGTGTTTCTGGTGCTTTTTTTCTGAACGACGACGCTCCGACAGTTAAGGCAGCATTCCCAGCCTGGCTCTGGCCGTACTGCATAATGTCACCCTGTCCACTGCGAACCGGAGACCGAATCAAACGACCGGTATCTTACGTGAGGCGAGACAGGTGTTACGGCACAGCAACTTTCTGTACGAAAACGAGTCACTCTACATGATTACTTTTCCTCACAAACATTCAGCTAAGAAGAAACCAGGGTCAGAGCCAATCAGAGACCTAGGCATGCCCCTACTCGGCCTCTGATTGGCTCAGACTGTGGTAATTCATCTCTATATGCTGTGGGGAAAAACACATGACGCTACACACACAAACAGACCAGCTGAAGGAATATATTTAGCCACACTTGACTGATTTTTGGTCGCATGTGCGCCCTAAATGGTCACACTCTGGAGCCTTGGCTTCCTCAAAAACGCTCCGTGTGGAAAAATGATCCCTGTGCGGAGATGGTAGCATAATGCTGAGATAGGAATTTAACTCACTTAATTTTTTGGAATTAAGTTACTAAAGTAACTCGAGGTACTCGATTACACAAAATAGTTTCAGCCGTATATGCATCCTTGATGCCAAAATTTCAGACCAGTTTGACATGCAAATGACTAAAATTAGCGAGCACCCCAATCACTTTTCCTCTCATCTTTTGACCGGCATGTACGCCGAAAACGTTGAACATTTATTTCTCATTAAGAACAAGATCTCTTTTTCAAGACAAAAGCACAAAGCCCTAAGAATACTGTACTGAGAGCATTAAATCACATGTACAGGACATGAAGACCACAATATAGAAACATGTCAGACGAGCAAGTATCAAGTGAGTAGTTTGTGGACTACGGTTTTGATGCCTTGAGTGTGTCATTTTGGCCTTCGCCATCTTGGTTTATGTCCCTCTGCAATTTGTAGCACTAATAGGGTCTAACGCTAAACGAGATATTTGTAATCAAACTAAACCATTGACCTTCAGCTGCATTTAAAGGACTTAAAAGATGTTTGAGGCTTAGACCTCTTTAGGGGGATCTGGAGAAAAAATATATATGAACAAGCTCAGTTTTGATGCCTTTCTGTTTCTTGTTTATGTGTTAATAATTGAAGGAATTAATAATGAAAGTTTTAGTCGTTTTTAGTAATTCTATATTGAGAAGCAACAGAATATTCACTGAACTATTACTATTACGGTTTAAGTACTATTATATGAGTAGTTCCAATTTATGCTGGCTTACACTTCTTCTCTACTTCATCTCAGAGGAAAATATTGCACTTTTTACTGCACTACATGTATATGACAGCGTCAGTTACTTTACAGATTCAGATCATTTAGACCATTAATCCACTAATAAATGATAATGCATTATTGATTAAACTACCCAGCAGTATAGTTTTTAAAATGAACTCCACTTTTACCAGCTGCAATATTACAAGTGATTAACACATCAATAATGATCATATCATATTATAACATATTATTCTGCAGTACCTTTATTTTGGTTATCTAAGTACAAATTGATGACAGTCCTTTGTACTTTTACTTGAGCGATATTCTGAATGCAGGACATTTACTTGCAACAGTGTTCTTTACACTATGCTGCTTTTTCATGTTGTTTATTGTGTGTACCGTTTACCCCTCCATCAGCTGCTGTCCCCCAGTCAGCACCAAGCTGGGAGATATTCGGTCTGAATCGGCTAAAATGTGATTACAACGAATGATATTGATGAGTGTGAATGTGTTTCTTGAAAGTCACATTGCAGTGGTGGGCGAATCGTGGTCTGAAGATGTAACGTTTTTTCACAGACTCAATAAAGAGGTTGATTTAAGGTTCACATTTAAGTGAGATATTAGGCTGTAAACAGGATATTAGTTGCACATGATAAGTGAAACTATTGCTAATCCTGTCCGTGAGCATTCAAAGGTGTTTAAAAAACAATTTGGGTGAAAAATTGCTCCAAACTGGTTAAAAATTGAAAGTTTATTCACTGACTATTTGAAGACGTTGAATAAACATTCACGTTTACCAGACTTCAGCGTGATATTGTGTGAATAGTTACATTGATCAAGTAATGTGAAATAATCGATAACTGAAAAATAAATTGTTAGATTCATCGAAAAAAAATCATTAGATTAGTCAATTAATCAAAAAAATAATCGCTAGATGAATCGTATAAAAAATAATCGTTTGGGACAGCTCTAGTGACCACGCAGAAGGAAGCGTGCATCCACACACGATACTGAGAGCTCACCTAGCTCCAGTGAGCTACCCAACGTTACAGCCCAGCTGAGGAGGCAACATTAATATTTACATCTCATACCATCTCAACCACAAGTTGTTCATCCATGAGTAGATGCACACGTCCTTCTGTATGGTGATACGGTTGATGGGTGTGGTTTGGTGGAAAGTAGTTCCTTGTGGATGATCTCGAAGGTCCAGGTCATGATTTTGTGGAAAGAGACATAGCTGTGGAGTTTGGCACTTTGAACAACAAAAGCCAAATGACATATAGTCCCATTAGACTGGAGAGAAGGCAGACATCTCCAACATAATCTACATTGATAAATAGCACAACAGGTGAGAGGAAAAATGTGTACTATGTGTATTTAATGGGGGTGAACTCTCCCTTTAAGCCCCAACTAACAATGCCGATAAGTGGATGTAGAATCAATAGTACAAAAAGGACAAACTGGTTTTTGGCTCAACAATAATGTGATTGTTTCAGCAACTCTCGGTCATCTCTCGGTCGAGTCATCCAGTGTGGACGCCCACATGTGAGTGCATGCCTACAGTTTACACAGGGCCGATGCAGAAAGGGTGTAATGGGCAGCGAATAGCATAATTGCTCCACTGTGGGAGCCAATGATTGGAGGTCCACTGAGCTATTATCAGAGTCTCTGTGAGAGCAATTGCTCCCATGAAACATTCTCTCCTGCTCATACAGAGAACCAGAGCTGACAGAGGCCCGTGCTCTCTCAGTGTGATGGGCTCTAATGCAAGCACTAATGGCAGATGGCGGAGGTCAAAGCGGAATATCAAGCGTTGATGTACTAAAACCACAGGGGAAGGAGACATCAAGCTGCTTTCATAACGCTCCAACTGAACGCGTGAGATACAAATGAGAAAACAGAGACACAAGCAGGATGACCGGGGATGAACATTTTGGTAGCTGTCCGAAGAACAGTGCTGTTGTGGAGCATTGTGTATTGCCTATGTTGTTCCTGTGTGTGTGTGTGTGTGGGTGTGTGTGTGTGTGCTTGTCTAGGGAAGGTGTAATAAGTCTTGGGGAGCTGATAGCCTTGGGCTTGAAGAGAGAAGGTAATAAAACATTAGAGTGCTCACCAGATCTGACAGAGGCACCACAGAGACCGTTACATCTCCCCAACACTTGACCTGTCCTGAACCTGAACGTAACTCCCTCCCTTACCCAATCACACAGTACAACATCTGCACATACACACAGCTCCAGTACTGCAGGTTCACTAGTATGCTGACTGAACTTGATAGTGTACACACACACACACACACACACACACACACACACACACACACAGAGAGCGAGAGAGAGAGAGAGTGAGTTAGTGTTAATGGGGTGATAAGCTGAGGGCAAGGCCTGCATTACAACCTCCCCATGTTGGCCTGACACACGCACGCACGTGCACGCACACGCACGCACACACACACACACACACACACACGTGCAATGCCTGCTTCAATCAAAAGGAATTGTGGGGGTAAAGGATCTCGTGAGAGGGGCACACTGTGTTATCCTGGTGGGAGGAGCTTACCCCTTTGTTAAAAGATAAAGTAGAGCCGAGCCCTCTTTAAAGCTAGTGTTGGTCATATTGAGAAACAAGTAAAAGTATACTAATTTAAAAAGAATTATCCAACCGAAAAAGTAAGCCACCATTGCAAACTCTTTTCCAATGAATGTAGCTAGCAGCACTAGCTCCAAAAGCTGCCAAATCAAGCAAAACAAGTCGCCAATTAGACAGGCAGGTATTTAGGCAGGTTTAATTCAGTATGCTATTAAAGTCCTTTTTTATTATCACAGCATGTGATTAATCGATTGCTGTTGGGATGTACATTTCAACAAGAAACATGTTTTTGAAAAAGGCCTTTACTCATTACGCAAGCAAATTCATATATTTGTATAAACCGACTCGGCGGTGACAAAAAAAGACAGAAGCTAAATTCAAAGGACAGCTTGAGGGAAATCGAAGGGGGGAAAGCTACAGTTTCATGAAAGCCTTGAATGGTGTATTGACTTATTGGTGCTGCATGCTCAGCAACACATTCACTGACTCTCCTCTTTAGATATGACATGAATCACATCAACAGAGGACACACGAAGGACTGAACAGGACACTGGTGATAATTGTGTATTGGATTCTGACAAAACACACCAGCTGTGGTTGGATGAAGGCCCCCCCCCCCCCCTCGCTTTCTGTTTTTTCCACTAGTCATCTCAATCCATCATTACAGTCCGTTAATACAAAACGCAACTCCAGCACAAACAATCCAGAGATGAAACAATAATCCGCCTTCAACATGGAGTCAATTATCCATCTGCATCTGGTTTTAAGTCTTTTAACATGGCACGTTTTTCAGTAATCATAGTCTGTGCAGAATCAGTGCGCAGCAGCAACGCAGCAGCTTAGTTTTGCTGGGAATATCAGAGGAGAATTTACTCTCCTCATATACCTGCTTTGGGTCGGAGCTCTGATGTCTGATAGAGGACATGTTAGAGACATGAGGGTGGGTTTCACCCCAGATAGTGTCACAGCATAGGGGTGAATTATGTGACGCCACCGTTATTGTCCTTCAGCCTTCAATCATCCTAGCAACCCGCAGTGATCCTTTTGTCTCGGGGTAATTGTCTCTGAACCACAGTGGGGGCAGAGAGTGTATTTTGCATAAGTTACTTCCTGAAATACAAGTGTAGCAGTCGTGGCATACGCAACTTTCAGATCACCTTAATTTACACAAAATCCAGTTACATAGGGGACAGCTGTCCTGTGTCCACACCACTGACAATAATATAAGAGGGACAGGTTGTTTATTCAGAAATTCTGTTTCCCTTAACCTACATTAATTATGTATTTTCTTAATCCATACGGCATACAAATAAAAAGACTTGACTTCAATCTTTTGCTAAATATTTTCTGTAAAACTATCCAATACAAGGCTTTAAAAAGGCTCATATGGTGTGTTGGATGGAAGTCATCTAGTGTCTAAACGTGTGTCCCTGAAGTGCGCGTGTGTGCACCGTTGTCCATGAAACAGAACAGAGTGGAAATCGATAGACGGTTTCTTAGCCTGCTTGCTTTTCATGATCGCAAATAGGACTTTCAGTCCTGACTCCATTTCCTCCCGAACAGAGCAATCCTCAGACAGAATGGAAACAACAGGGAAGCGAGACAGCACTATATTCTTATGTAAGTGCCCCCATTAATAAACATATTCTTTGATTTTTCAAAAATGGCCTTTTTCCATCCATCCAGAAGCATTTGAATTTGGCTTAAATAGGCAGAACCGCTTTTTCCTGCATCATGTTCATCAAGTGTAGCTTTCATGGATGGAGACGAGGGAAAATGAGTTGCTGTTTACGTGAAAGATGCATGCAACACTTTGGGAGGCGGTTCACGTAACAAACAATCGATCTGCACAATCACACACAGGCTTTAGTTCTGGCTGCTTCTAAAAACCTCGTTACCAGCCATCAACCCTCACACTAGTGGAGACATGAGCACAGTGCAATACATCAGCCCGTAGTACAGCACAAGGCTGCATACCAAACTGGTTTGTGGAGTGTACACACTGCAGACACACATTGCATGCTTGATGCCTGTGAGTGTCAGTGTGTTTGTGCGTCTGTCTTTGAAGAATATGTAGTGGCTCTCAGTTAGTATTCTGCATGTAAGTGTGCAGGCAGACAGAGAGAAAGAAAGGGAAAAGTGAGCGAGCAGAGCTGAAGCCAGAGAGGTAGAGCAATTGTAATGTGTTTAAATGGCCACAGAGAATAAATGGCAAAAAGAAAGTACAGTCAGCCGTACAAAAGGCTCTTCTTCCATTCTTTCTTCCTTTTCATTGATCGTTTTGCACAACTCCAGTGTTAATGGATTTCTGGGCTCTGAGGGAAGCCAAAGACGTTATTGAAAAAAAAAACTAAAATAAATTCAGAATTTGATTTCAAATGATGTCACATATATGTCAGTTTGAGTGAGGGATGGCTCTTAACACTACAATACCCATGAGCCTCAGCCACTATTGCTATGGAAAAGAAGTCACAGGTGTGAATCTGGACTGTAGTCAAAAACCCATTTGTTGTTGCAACTGGGATGCAAACACTTCACGCAGTCGCTCCGAGAATCTAAACTGATGATTATTTTATTAAAGTCTGCGGCACAATCTAAATGTTCAAACTTGATTCAAACTTGATTAATACTGATGGACACACAGTCATAATCAAATTCTCTCAACAAACGATGACACACAGGCTCCTTTGACTCATGTTAACTGATGATTCAGCCAAAAGACTTCCCAACTGTCAGTCACCAAACAACGTGTGAAAATGATAATCAGGACTGTTACTGTTGTTACTGTTGGTACTCTGGACTCCCAAAAATAAACATGGAACTTTGTATGAATTCTAAACTGCTGCAATGAGTGAAACACAACAAACGGCACCAATAAAGCACATGGCGACTGGACTCATTAGCAAGTCGGTGACACTCTCTCCCCTTAAATTATTCAGACTGGGGAACACTCGCCAGGCTCTGCTGCCGATCACGTACCTCCAGCCCATAAGAGCACATGTTGAACGTCCATTACGTTTGTCACTTTTCACTCATCAAATTATTAAACGCATCACTTAAAGATGTGCGACCCAGCAGGACAGAGCTCCTGCTGACTGTTATCGCTGTCTTCACACCTCCTCCCACATTCTCAACTCCTCGTTTTCTTTTCTTTTAATTATTCCTCAGCTGTATGCATCTCTTTCCTGGTGCTGAAAGACTGGCAGGCAGCAGATGGTGTGGAGGAAGGAGGCGTGTTTGCGTGTGTCGGGAGGAGATAGGTAAGGCAGCTCCGCGGTATCGGATGACCTGCAGGGCTCCTCTCCGGTTGGCCCCAAAATAAAAGAGACATCTGGGTCGGCTAGCGGATCAGTGTTAGTCCTTTCTGTGTGTGTTGCGAAGGATATCATGTTATCTGACCGATACACAAAAGAAGATTTTGTTTTACTGCTGTTGGTCACTATCTCAAAACGTTAGTGATCAAACCATTACAAAGATCTCCTCTCCACCTGCGACTCCCAGTTGTTTTTAACACCTCATCCAGCTATGATAACGCACACATCAGAGGACTTCACAGCCTCCCAGGAGGCTTTTCTCAGGAGGAGATTATTTAAATCATTCCCCCTCTTGTGCTTACGTAACTATTAAATCTCTCTTCTTCCACCTCCTCCAGTAGAGCAATCATTGAATGGCTGCTTGCGTCAGCCAGGGAAGGAGGATTTGCCTGAATGTGTGTAATTCTCTATTATAGAGCAGCAGAACTTAAACACCTTAAAAGGCAACCACAGAAGTGAATCACACAGCTGCTACAAAAACCAAGCTGGCTGAGAGGAAAATTACTGTGTAATAAGAAGGTTAATTGGGAAGCAGATAAGATCTCACCAGGGCCACATTTTGGGAATAATATATTTCACATCATCATAATTTCATGTGTCAACACTTAATACTAATACGTTTTAGTATAGGGGGGGGGGAGAACATATTGTGTATCACAATATTGTGTTTTTGTGACACTGTATCTAAGACTCTGCACCTGTTTTTAATTAATAGTTTACATGTAAATGATTAGCTCAATACTTGCAAAGACGTGCGCCCTCTCAAAGTGCGATTGTGATTTTGGATGTTAAATATGATAGTGAATTATTGTCCAGCCCTGTAAAAGAGGGTTCCCTACAGCATATTATAGCAAAGTCATTCTGACTAACCTGGAAAAAAAAAAAAAAAGTCTGCCCATAATTGGCTAACACCAGAAGAATCATTTCAATTATTGAAATATAACATTAACCCTAAAGGGAAAAGAGTATATCATCACATTGCAAGGCCATGCATGGTCATATATGAGTGATGTTGATGAGGACAGCTGATTCGGCCATTTGGCAAGTCAATTACAAAGATGAGACACAGGAGCAGCTCGGGAGACGATTGATCACATGTTGGGAAAAGTGGAAGTGAGGTAACAGCTCCGACGATGCCTCCAATCAAAGACGAGCACTGAGATGCATAGAAACAAATATGACGGTATGCCACCGTGAAAAGTATGTTTCCTTTAGGTGGAATATCCACTCAAAAGACACGGTTAATACAGCTGTTGTGAGAACATTTTACTAATTAAGTTGATTTGTTCTTTCATTTTCACATTGATGCAGCTGTGGTTCAGAGCGAGCCTCGTCCTCCAGTTTGAAGATCGGTGGTTTAAATCTGGCTGATTGTGGAGTCACAAACTATAAAAGATATACAACCAAACTGGAAGACATTTCAAGAAAGGTGTCCATCTCTCAATGACCCCTATCATTCACCATGCACGTGAGCAGGATAATAATCACTGTTGACCGACTGTGCTATGTACTGTACTCTCCCTCTGCCTGACTCATAATGATATCTGTCGAGGAGCAAGAGACAAAACCTAAGTAACAATGGACCTTCTAAATCCTCATTGATATTCAAAGCAGACTTCCTTTAGTCTCATGACTCCCACAATGGTAGAGACGGAGCCTCAGAGAAATATATATAAATATATCCAGTGAGCTCGATGCAACCACCAGTCTGGAGGGCATCACTAAGACGCCTCCATCAATCTTCACCGACAAAACTCCACTTTAAAGAACACATTGCTCTCACTCTCAACAATGTCATGTTTTCATTGTCCACATTCTTCCACACTTTTCACCTTCCATTTTTAAATTGCAAATAAAAAAAAAATATTTTAGAATTAAGTATTTTAAATCAGGCTCATGAAAACAAGCTAGATAGGCTTTTTCCACTTGTTATCCCGATTATGTAAATTCCCCATGATCAATTATCGTTTTTGTTTTTTTTAATCCCATGGCACAATAAAAATCCCATTTCGTCCCATCCTGAGTGGGAAGCGACAGACTTGCTGCACAAAGCACATTGGAATAAATGTGATGCGGCCCAAGCTACAACAAAAATGTAAACATCACACTGAAACCAAGCTTGAATCCACATCTTGAACAGCATACATTTCACTTTTGTTTTTTGTTTTTTTACAGTTTTTCCCTATATTAATATCTCATAATCTACCATCTGATTCGTAAAAAAGGGGGTCAGGAGGAAGGTAGGATGGACAAGCGACCGGCAGGGCAGACTTAATTTTAAGCAAATTGGTCCCATACGCCTTTAGCCATCTCCATGTTCAAAGCCATGTGCAGGAAATCCCGGTTAGGGGTCGTAGCTGCTGCAGTCGTGGGCCAATCACACGTTGCATTATATCAAATACTGCTTGTGGTGATTGGCTTTGAGTTCAAATAGCCTCTTTTTTTAGATCTGGGTGCAAAAAGAATCAAACATAGGCATGGTCTGACTGGAGAAGTGTCTGTATTACTCAATACTTGGTTATTTCAGTCATTATCTTATTGAGTACCCATACCCAGCCCTGGTTTTACTACAGGGTTGTTGTATTGGGCTTCAATTGTCTTTGATAGGTGTACTAATAAACTGACAATTGAGAGTATATCCAGAGGCATTACAGTTTTACCTAATACTACACATTCATTTCCACATGAGGTGTGACTGTGGTCTCACCACAGGCCTTAAATAACTAAATCTGATGTCTGTAAAACTCCCAAGCACCCAAGGGACTAATAGAATAAGTCATTTCCTGCCTGCAGACACAAGTGAACAGAGATGGAGGGATTCAGCTCATTGACCGGATATTAATGACTGCTTCCGGTGATTTAGTGCTGAGGAGACCAGGTGATGGATTGGGGACACCTTCCCTGTGAACTGAAGCATTTGGCGGCTCCATTGTAAAGCAATTAGACCGTTACAATGGAGTCACTTTGGCAGAAGAACTGTCTACGGGACCCCAGGTGGGCCAACCAGAGGAGGATAAAAACAGTGCCTTTAGATGGACATAAGGATGAGATATTTGACACAAAACGACAGGAAAGTGGAGAGGTATTCCCAATTTGGAGGCAGGGAAAGCTGACAGGGTGAACTGTGTGTCTGTAGGGGACATGTTTACAAGAAGTGATTGAAAGCATAAAGGTAAGCTATAATCGTATGTGTTGACAACTGAAGGTGTGACTGTGGGTCTACAAAAAAAACATATTTTAGATGGATAAAAGGAGGCAGCTTGATGAAATATCAACAAGTGAACTTTTGCTAATAAAAATGCAGTGTGTGATATCTCCTCTCCAGATTATATTACAAGACCTCCTCTCAGTGGGTTTCATCCTACTGCTCAGCTTTAAACGCTAGTTAACATTTCACCAGTGCAGCAGGCCACAACAAAACGCTGGTCAAGAATTAGCCTCTCCCACTTTATTAAAGCACTTCATAAATATTTCACAAGGTGAGGACAGAGAGTAGTAATTAGGAAAAAATAGACGTTCAGCCTCTATTATTGTTTCTTGTAATCTAACATCTAACCAGCACTCAAATTACTTCTATCCTCCTGATTAAAATCTTGAGACACTCGCACTCCTCCACTTTAAGTAGTCGCTAACTGAACAAAACACTTTTCTATTATACATTTAATATGTTTTGTGAGAAAGAAATATGATCTCAAATATAAAGACTTTTGTCAGATGGAGGTGCATCCTAGTCCCTGCAATGTTACTGCTTTCTTTCACAGCCGTACCAGCATTTTGAAATGTTTCCAGTTCTTACGGTGGAAAATGAGCGACCCCTGCTCCCTTTCACACAGGACTCATGCAGGAAATGTTTCTGAACATAAATCTGTGGGTCAGGAGGAATGAACATGTGTAAACATGGGTTGAACAAATGTGAGCTGAGCTGTGTGAATATGAATCTGTTATTTTAAAGTGCAGTCAACACAGAGAAAAAGGGGCAATGTTTAGGGTAAAGTCAAACTTGGATGGATTTCTTCTTCTTTTAAAACTTTTGGCTGTCATTGGAACCGTTAGCTTGTGGAAAAGGCAACTGTCCAGCGTCTCAGGCCACGGAGCCGGATCCACACGGCTGATGGAAACACTCTTCTGTCCTTGAGGCAGAGACTTCAAGCTGCCAAATATTTAAGAAGAATAAGCGCTGACCATCCAAACTTCAGCCATGACTTGTTTCATACTGCAACCACTCACTCACAACTGGAGGAAGGCCAGCACGAGTCGGTGACCAAAGAACTGTTGGCCAGTTGAGCAGAGAGGAGCTTGCTCAAGGGCACCACAAGGGTAGTTTTGCAGTGCAGTGGTAGCGCTCTTTTACTTTATTTAATCAGAGTTCCTCAGCTGGTCCAACAATTCAATCTGCTCTTCTCAATCATAAGCTGCTGTTGCCAGAGTAGCATAATCAGCATTTTAACAGTCCAATTTTCCAGTTCACGGCACTATATAAAAGATTCAGAGCTTGGGTTTTGTCATTGCTCTACCAAATCAGCTCTGTGTTCACAAGTAAGAAATTTGGAGATTTGCCGGGCCAGAGGCGTTTTTTAAATAATTCAAATAAACTTCCATTTTGAAGGACCTTCTTTTTTTACAGATTATTTTTATGACACTTCTGCTTTATTTATAGTGACAGAGACGACAGGAAGATAGGAAGAGGGAGAGGCGATGACATGCAGCAAAGGGACACGTGTCGATGTGAATTTGTTGTCAAAATAAAACGGGATGGAAATGAGCAGTGACAACAAAACTAGCCATATTCATACGGTCACTGGAAACACTGGAGTAACTGTAAAGTCTGTCAAGCCTTTTGGCAGGTTCATGCAAAACCAATAAAATACTGGGACGTATTAAGTAATGTACCCCAATGTAACTGAATGAGCTGCTTTTAAATTCATTGTGACTGCCGAAAATGCAAAAGTTCTTCTATAACACTGCCAAACTCCAATGACTCCTTTAAAAATTGAGTAAAAAGCATCATCAGCTGTTTGTTGTAGCAGGAATCATAATTTTAAAAACGGTCTAAGCCTTGATTCTTTTGCTGTTGTGCTTTTTGTCGCAGCATCACTAGGGCTGGGTATCGTTTACAGTTTTTCGATACCGGTACCGATACCGGTACCGGAGTTTCGATACCGGTACCAAAACGATGCTTTTTTCGATACCTATGTAAATAAAAGCACATTTCGTAATGCAATAGCCTGCAAAAGTTTTTACTATTATGCAAGTCTTTTTACATTTGTTATTCCAAATAGAAAGAGTCCAAATGTTATTCATTTAAGTGTGAAATGTTTATTGTTTCTTTATCACTTGAACAACTATTTAACTACTATATGAACTATTAAATATTTAATTAGAACTATTTACAAAGTGCAAAACATGCAAAAGTACTTCTAAATAAACAAGGTATGTGCATTTATGCAGTTAAAGAAAGCCAAAACAAAGTACTTTTAAATTAAATAAAACCAATGTGAAAAATGCAATGTTAAATAACAACTATTAAACTACTAAATGAACTATTAAATACTTAATTATAACTATATACACAGTGCAAAAGTACTTCTAAATAAAAAAAGGATGTGCATTTATGCAGTTTAAAAAAAAGGCAATACGAAGTACTTTTAAATTAAATAACACCAATGTGCAAAATGCAAAGTTAAATGGAAAAAAAAAATACTATAAAATGGATATTATAAAACTAAAACGGCAAAGTAAAAACAGGAAGAAGCTTTAGCAATTCTTTTTCAAGAAAATTAGCATGTCTGCCTTCTCAGGCAAGAGACACGCACGCTCCTGGCTGATGGTGTCTCCTGCTGTGGAAAAGATCCGTTCTGAGGGTGTAGAGGATGCCTGGACACACAGGTACTTGCGTGACAGTTCAGACAGCGCTGGCAGGCTATCCCTCTTCTCCCACCACCAAGTTACTGGGTCCACGGAGGTCAGGGTAGCTGGTAGGCTCCTGTAAAGGTCAACCTCCTTCTGGACCTTTTCATTGGAGCTGACGTCCTCTGTGGGTGTTAGTTCTAGTGCTCGGTCTTCTTCAGCAAAGAGCTCTTCCAGAGCAGATAGCTTGGGCCTCTTCTGTGGACTCTGAAAAAAAGAGAGTGAAGGATGAAAGAAAATATTTGAATGACATCAACTATTACTGTTCCATGGTAAAACAAGGTTGTTATTGTTATTATTATTATTATTATTATTATTATTATTATGTGGATCTTACACATGCTGCCGTTGCACCCTCATCAGACGATCTATCTTCATCCTCCCTCTCCTCCTGGCGGACCACTACACCTGGATGCAGCTTTCACATGAAAATAACAGTTGCACATAAATACAATAATTCAAATACAGCACAGAAGTCTACTGTAAATGATCATTAAACACCTGTTTTGCAGTCCTGTTCATTGCAGGCTCTTTTAATCTGGTCCAAACGTCGTATATTATGCTGTTAACGTTAAATCTTGCTAACTTGAGCGAACTAGCACGCTAACGTTAACGTCATCGATAACGTGGTTCACTCTTGTGCTTAACGTTAATGACGATATGCATGCTAAGATGTTAGCTAGCCATCAGGAGCGAACTAACGTTAGCAAGCTAGCTATAGATAGCCAATTAATTATTAACGTTAACGTTACCTGAAGAAGTTTCTTCTCCGGCATCATCTTCATCAGTCACCGACGACACTGTCGGGGTCGGAGATGTGGGTGGCATAGGCTGGGTGGCTCCGGGCGTTGTGGAAGCGGACTGTGCCCCACCACTTGTCACCGTTTTTTTTTTCATGCAATCGAACACGGTGCAGCTCTGTTGTCTCAAGTTAATGCCGTGCACGATTAAATGCTTCATTAAATTAGAAGTGTTGCCCGTCTTGGCAGCTACCTTTTTATCGCAAATATTGCACTTTGCGCCGTCTTCCGTTTTTGTGAAATGTAGCCAGACCTTGGACCGTTGTTGTGACATTTTTTCCCTTCGTTAAATTTACTTCTGATGCTGTCCCGACGTGTACATTAGCTGAAGTGACGCATTTGTTTTTCCACTGTCAGCCAGTCGCTACCTAGCGTGAGATTAACTATTAACGGGCGGGCCGTGGCCACGCAAATAATAAAAATAAAAAAGTACCGAAAGTTGGCACCGAATGTTTTGACATCTTTCGGTGCTCGGTAGTACCGAAGTGATTCGGTCGGTGCCCAAAAAGTACCGACCTTCGATACCCAGCCCTAAGCATCACTGACATCTCATTAATAAACGCTGTGTGGCTGAAGGAAATTTAAGACAAGGTCACTAATGTAACCCTACAAATGTTTTCAACATAAAAAATATGTTGAGAGCCAGTCAAATGTCCCTTGATTCCATCGTGAAAACAGACCGTCTCTGCAGCTCATACAGCACACGTCAATGATATATAGTTGCTACAAGACAGGGGTGACATTTTCTAATAGCGACCGCATTCTCCTCGCCACTTAAAAAGGTGCACCTTTCATACAAATCAGAGCAGAGCAAGTGCCCGATAATTTGTATACACGTAAATTATTTGCATGAGTGCACACATTCACCGGTAAAAAGAGCTGCCTCTTGGGTTGTAAAAGGGCTTTCTGTCCTAAAGCCGACTTTGACCGAAACAACCTGTTTGGTCTATTTAGTAAGCATTTTGGTTTCCTATGGTTGATGCTATTTGACACACATTATGCCAAGAACCTTGCCAGACAGCAGCAAATCCTCTACCGTTAGCCACTTGATCAGCCAGTGGTTAAGTGTCTTGCTCAAGGGCATGTTAGCAGTAGTTAATTGGAGCTGGAAAGAGAAAGGAGAAGAACACATTTCTTTGGTGGCTTGGTGGAGGGCTCTGCTACTCTGTGTTATTAGAGACATACCAACACATGAAAACACAAACCCAGAGGCCAGGACTAAATGTACTGTGCCTTATGTATTCCAGGCTGCTCACCGTAGCTCCATAATTTACAGATTATATAAATAACAACTTCAGAATATATGCTCAAGAAAAGTCAATGTACACCACACAACTGAAACATTCTGATTAGAGCACCCCACTGACTGCTTTTGCAAAAAGACTTTTTGAATATACTAAATACTTTTTGCAAAGTTCATCCTTGAACTGAAACAGAGGAATACTTCTATCAAGGCGGAATGGAAATCCTGCATTTGTGTAGCCTGCCTGTCAGTCAGTATTATTTATTTATTTATTTATTTATTTGTTTATTTCGGGCATGTCAGTTAAATCATCATCACACATCATTTTCACATAGTAACAAAAAATACACATGGCCGAAAGGGAAAGCGGGAGAAGCCAAGGCTTATCCGGTCCCGCCCCCATTACACACAGGATAGAATCAGAATCCGAATATTTTCTTTTCATTGCATCTTTCATTTGACATAACTTTTCCTTTTCCTAGTGACATTTGACATAACATGTTACAGCAGTAGGTGGTACAGAGAGCTGAAGTCCAGTGCATACAGATTACGTGTGTGTCTGCACACATGTCCATATTGTTCATCACAATAGAGCAACAGTCTCAACATGTAGACAAGGTCCGAGGGAAAAGAGAAGTAAAAATTTAAAAATAGAAAAGTAAAAATAAAGATAAAAAATAAAGTCCAGTGTAGGTACTAGTTTTGGAGATGGTGAGAGATGGTGAGGGAGCCCCCCCCTTTTTATTTATTATTATTTTATTTTTTTATTTTTTTTTTTATGAATCCTCACTGTACTCTGCAGCTTTCGCTGCCCTTGACTTAGCCAAGGGCTTAGCCATTTCCTCCCGGTTATTGGCAACTTCAGCTCGCTTCCGTGACGGGAACTCGCGAAGTGCGGAGAGGTCAGCGCGCATCCCGACCATGGCTGACCGATTGGTCACTATTTCTTCCCGGTTAGTGGCCACTTCAACTCGCACCAGTGCCGTGGAGTCACGAACTGCAGAGATGTCAGAGCCCATCTCGACCACAGTAGACCGAGTGGTGGCGTTGTCCACCCTCACGCCGGTCACCTCCGTGGCGATCTTTCTCATTTTCCGATGTAGCATGAAGATTCCACATCCCAAGGCGATCATTCCAGTTGTCATGAACGCGAACACGTACACGTCCTCGACGTCTTCCACATCCAGAGTGGCAAGGCAGATGACTCTCCACTTTCCCCAACCATCCATGATGTAGCCGGACATGAAGGTCCCATCCGGGCACGCAGGTTCACCGGAACCCGCACGCCGTGTTGAGAACACTCTGTCGATAGCATTCAGTGACCAGCTCAGCAACTCCATCGTGAATTGTGGGAGTAACAGTTGCGCTTGGTATTCATACCTCATATCAGGGCTCCAGACTAACTTTTTGCATTGGTAGCACTGGTGCGCCTAACTTTTTTTTTTAGGTGCACCAGCACAAAATTTAGGTGCACCCACATTTTTCATCGTGTCGCCTTTAATGCCAAAAGGTCACCTTTTTATTGCTCTCCTTTTACATAATGACACCCCCCTTATGGCCTAGGTTAACTGCAGCACCATCAGCACCCAGAGGAACCGTTTTCTCCAGCCAATCTGCACACTGATGCCCAAGCGCAGTAAATGCTTGCTTTGTGGCACAATAAAAAGATCATACAGGTCACTAGCCTATAGATTGCAAATGGAAAACTGTTTATGTGATCTTAGCCTAGCCTACTTATATTTTTACTTAGGTTATTCATTTTTAATAATAATATTAGGAATGGGCTACTATACAATTTCCTATTCATGATCTCTCATGCTGTAATGTGGGCCTTCAAACACTGTGCGTGTCCATGCTCCACCTCGACATGTCCAATTAACATGTTGACCGGCCTCCCTTTACGCAAAACGCGGCAGTAGACAATAACGCACTCCTTCGTAGAGACGTCTGTGTCTTGGCGTTTCCAACCTCCGCTGTCTTGTTCTTTAGTGTCGGCATTTTTTTTCATCAGAATCATTTCGGACTTAAATTTAGTGAACGGCAACTCCTCCGTTGCAATATTATATGCGACGTTTAATTTTATAATAAATTCAGATTCCTCAGCGGACCTGATCGATACAGCCTGACGCTGAAATGCAGCTGGATGATGGCCCACTTTATTAACACACTTATCACGGCATGTAGTATGCTTTTTGGACACATTGCGCTTTTTCAATGTCTCGATGCGAAATGTTGTTGACTCCTCCACAAACGCACTATTACCGGACAAATTCTGACCGCACTCCCGACAATAAATGCAGTGCATTAAGTCCCTTTCTTTATCGTACATCAGCCAGGGAAATTGCCTCAACCAGTCCTGTCTGAAGGCATATTTTTGGGCTTTTTAATTAGTCTCGGGGCGAGGCTTTCTGCCTCTCTTCACTTTCAAAGAGAATCGAAGCGCTCAGAGTACCTGCTCAGCTCGCTCGCATTGTTCGAACCGACACAATTTACAGCAGTGAAAAGGACCACAGCCAATCAGAGGCAAGGACCCGCCCGAGCTCCGTCTCTTATTGGTTTAGACCACGATGCCATCAGGAGAACATAAAGAGATACTGCGCTTATGATTTTTTTTTCACTCGAGCAGCATTAGGTGCACCAGTGCGACCTACTATTTTTTTCAGTCGCACTCGTAAAAATTTTGGTCGCATATGCGACCAAAATGGTCGCACTCTGGAGCCCTGCATATATCTACACATTGTTGATACTCCCTACCACGTACAACTGACATCGCACAATACAGTTTCTTCGGTCCAACTTATTGTTTGGGTACAGAATGTTCATTTGTTATTTGTTATGCTCCCATCCCGTCACAACACAAGTCTACTGATTCGTGTCTCAGACACTTATCAACTCTCATGCAGTAATCTATACCGGTCAATGGTTGAATATACATACTTCTTCTTAAAGCCACTTAGTGTTGATGTTTTTTTGACTTCTTCTTCTAACACATTCCATTGTCTAACCCCTGTGACCGATAAGGAAAAAGATTTTAACGTAGTTCGTACCTTCCTTTGCCTGAAAATCATGTTCCCTCTAAGATTGTGTCTCTCTCTGTGTATGAAGAGATTTTGTAGGTTTTGAGGGAGAGTTCTGTTATAAGCTTTGTACATCATTTGTGCTGTGCGATAGTTTATTAAATCATATAGTTTGAGTATTTTTGATTCGATAAATAAGTGGTTGGTGTGTGCCCTGTAGTTGGCATAGTGTAAGATTCTCAAGGCTCTTTTTTGGAGAATTAACAAGGGCTGTGTGGAGCCTTTATATGTGTGTCCCCACACCTCTGCACAGTATTGCAGGTGCGGAGAGACTAGTGTGCAGTATAACAGATGAAGTGCCTTTTGATTTAGGACTTTTTGTACTTTCCAAAGTATAGACACACTCCTAGCCAGCTTCCTTTTTAATTGTGCTATGTGTGGCTTTAAACTTAACATGTCATCGATAATCACTCCCAGAACTTTATTTTCACGGACCCTCTCAATGTTAACTCCGTTTACATGAATGTTGGGATTGTCATTGCTGCCTCTCTTACCGTATAGCATGTATTTCGTTTTACCGAGATTTAGAGATAATTTATTTGTATTAAACCACACTTGAAGTTTGGCCATTTCCTGATTTACTGTTCCCACCAGTTGGTTCAAGTCACTTCCCGAGCAGAAAATATTTGTGTCGTCCGCGAATACTATTAATTTCAGAGTATCTGACACTTTACATATATCATTTATGTATAAGATAAACAGCTTTGGACCCAGAACTGAACCCTGAGGGACCCCACAGACTATGTCCAAGTTCATTGTTGTGTTATCTCCAATTTTAACATATTGGGATCTCTTGTGTAGATAACTCTTGACCCACTGTAATGTTACACCCCTAAGGCCATATCTCTCCAGTTTAGCCATTAAAATATCATGGTCAACAGTGTCAAATGCTTTTTTCAGGTCTATGAAAATTCCTATGGAATATTGTTTTGGTCAATAGCGTCATACACGTATTCATACACTCTCCCACGTCTGCAACCATCTCCTCAGACTGTTTGCATTTTCCAGGTTTTAGCCTCATCATGACATTCTGTGAGAGCGGTAATTCTTGGCAGCTTGACGGATGATTCAGTCCCTGGTACGTCTCTGCAGTTAAGACGTCAGGGGACACATTGACTCGTTTTCACTCATCTGGAATTTATTTCCTCCGTGGGATAGACAAACACGTTACACAAGCCGTCAGAAGCTCCCACAGGTTGAACTAAGATAGCTCTAACACTGCCTCAAATAGGATATGACAAACGTAATTTCCAGAAACACACTATTGCCTTATATTCCAGCCAGTGTGGTAACTGACTTGAAACATGCTGTGTTTAATCCTGTTTCAGAAGCAATCATAATCAGGAAGCAAAGATGCCACCGCATGAGTGAGTGTTTAAAGTTCAAATAATGAGCCAATGCTGACCATATAATAACATGCAAAGTGACTCGAACTGCTGTTCATGTGGAGCCAACGTGAGATAGGGGTGTTGGGGATATTACTCCATCACAACTGCAGAATCAGCTCCAAGCTATGAATCAATTAATTCCTTCCTCAAGTTTAACAAGATTCCTATCTGCCTCCCACCATCTAATCAACACACGAGCCATTAGCGGTCTGCAGTGCTGCTCCAGGCTGCTCAGCTCCCATTTCTCTGACTTGTGGCCAAGTCTTTTCATGTCAATGTGCCTGGCAGCTGCCCAGGTGTCGACCCAGTGAATTTACACCGGCCATCT
Organism: Chelidonichthys spinosus; assembly: GCA_029853015.1. NCBI lineage: Eukaryota > Metazoa > Chordata > Actinopteri > Perciformes > Triglidae > Chelidonichthys > Chelidonichthys spinosus. Next base: position 7,810,913 of record CM056840.1, read on the forward strand.
TTCTTTTTTTTTTTCTTCTTTTTATTTATTATTTTCCCTTCCCTCTGGTCCCTTTACAGGACGATCATAGTTCCAACGGCGCCAAAGACACCAAACTACGGTATTTGTAGGAGTAACTGTTGACAGGGCTCAAAATAAATTTAGACAAAAGGAAGACAGGAAAACCTGTGGACCAATCTTCTCTTGCGGCTTCCTTTTCTTTCTGTTTGTCTCTGTGCCAACATTGTGTTTTTGTTTCCCCCTCTCACACCATCCTCAGACTTGAGACCAATCAGATTAAAAAGTCAGACAGGCAGTCTGTTGCTGCCGGCAGGACAAGACTGCTTGTCTCAATGTTTCTGGGGCTCCAAAACAACACGATTTATGTCCCTTCTCCTATCCTGTCACATCTCCTGCCCGTCCAGCACAGAGAAAATGACAAAGAAAAGTCTAAATGCTGGCAGGGTAGCTAACCTTGGCAGTGACTCTAGGGACCGGGGCCAAGGCAGGCTCTTAGGAAGAGGGGAGAGTCGGAGACAGAAAGTAATACAGCTGTAAGCCCTTGACTCGTCCCCTGGGGCAAACAACAATCTATTGCTTTCAGAGGCCATCCCTGAACTCATCAGGCAGCACAGGTTTGCTAAAGTGGAGCGGATTAAGCCTAAACAGAGGCACACAGCGGGGCCAAAACAGTGTGAAGGAGTAATGTAATGTGTAAAATAAGTTGCATGGACTTATTTAAAGCCAGCCTGGTTGTTTGTGTAGGATTAGTGATTTGTTATTTATGCGTGATGGTGCTATACGTTTAAGTACAATTCTGGCTGAGCAGATGAGCAATTCTGTAACAGATGAAAAACTCAATCAGAAATAATCAGATGTGTTGAAGGCCATTTAAAGCTGCATTAAGAATTGTTTTGCTATCATAAGTCCAAAAAATAGCTGAAAAAAAAAATACAGCCTTGACCAATTATCAATCTAATGAATGGAAGTTCAATAACTACTCTCCTTTTTTCTGGTTAGCTCTGCACCCACTGCAAAGAAATGTACAGCTCTTAGCTGCTAGATGGTCCACATTCTTACCAATCTAGTAGAAAACTGTCTGAAAACAGCTGCCTGGTGCTAATGGAAACATGGTTAATGAGAGCGTTGGGTGATAGCTCTCTTTGGATTCATCACTACGACCGCTTTCACATTACACACATCATTTGATTGCAATATAAAAATACTGATACTAGGGATTTGAATCTGGATAGTCTGTGGGATTTGAGTTGGCAGTGAGGACACAAGAGCAGATGTGCTGTCACCACTGCATTCACCAAGAGTGTCCAGACAGCTTATTCAAACGTGACATTTCATCCATTAAAATGTGTCAGAAACTTAAAGCCACTGAGCTTTTTCTCCAGACTTGGCTGCTAGTTTGTAATATGGCTGTACATTTTAAGGATAAAGAATGGTGTGATGTGTTAATGATTTTAATAAGAAACTATAATGAATTATCCATCCATCCATTTTCTACCGCTTATCCTGTATTCAGGGTCGCGCTGGGGCTGGAGCCGATCCCAGCTGTCATTGGGCGAAGGCAGGGTACACCAGCCAGTCTATCGCAGGGCCGACATGTAGAGACAGACAACCATTCATGCTATGAAGAAAATTATGAACCAATGAAATGTATTCTACACACAACAATTTAAAAAGGGTGCTCAACTCCAAATTCAGAGCATATCTATGAATGACGGATGAGCCAGTGTCTAGCGGGTTACAATGTTGACACAGATAACACTGTTTACCTGAGGGGGGACTGGAGGGTGGAGGCCACGCTTCCGCCATAACACCATCAGTTATCAGCAGTAACCACCGTATGAGTGCAGTGCAGAGCAGCTGCAATTAGCTAGCCAACACACATATAACATGCTAGTGCAGCCAGACCGGCTACATAAGCAGAGAAGCTCAGGTTACAACGCACACAGAGGGACAGCGGCTTCATTCTCTATTTGGGTAGACATTACTCCACTGTATCTTTACATTGCAATAGATTGTTTGCTGCTATATTGATGCTCTAAATTTAGAATTTGAGAAAGTGCGTTACTGCTCAATTGTCTGTCTGATACGTTTGGCAACATTTTTCACATTATAGACAGCATCACATATCCTGATTTTTCCCCAACATATGACTAAAAAGGAATATGATACACAGATTGAGTGACATATTCAAACAGCGTTATTGAAATCAGGTAGAAATATTAGAATCAGCTATCTGCAGCTGAATATAAATTGTGTAGGTTTTTACGATGTCCAGCTGTCTACAATGATGAACTCCCGCGCAGGTCCAGCAGAGTTTAAACAGTTAAAATGATTACAGTTCTAAAAGCCTGTAATAGCATTTAGACCAAAGAGAGAAGGCATTAAAATAACTGAAGTCAAGCATTAATGACCTCCAGGGAGATGTTATGCTTCTCTCCTGTTGGCTGCATGCGTGCCTTGTCTTTCATACTAATAACAGCAAAAAAGGCCAAGCAGCAATGGTAGCAGTACAACTAGTGGTATTCATAGTTAGATATACCAATATCATTATGGATGGCTAAACAGCTCAAAGAGTAGCTGACTGTGAAATAAGGATTTGCTGGCAATGACGCAAGCACAAATAAATAAAATGAATGAGTACTATTAGAGAGATGAAAACAATATTCAAGCAACATATTTCTGAGCGATCTTGGGTTTCACTCCCTCTCAGTCTTAGACACAACTACTGCAATAATCTTCACTCACAGTACAGTAGGAGCAATCAATAGTGTTCACTCCATAGACGAGAGACCATTTTAAATGTGGAGAGAATTGATTGGGAACACACATGGCTGGTTAATTCTACCATTAGTATTATATCCAATGCAGTTTGACATCATGTGGTGCAGAAAGACTCTGCTGGAGTCTTACATCTGAAGTGCAGAATCAAATTTGGCCAATGACAATGAGACACTTTGACAGGACAGAAAACCCTGAAAGGAAGGGCTGCAAAATTAAACCAATATCAATCGCAATCACAATTTCGGCCAAACATGATTGACTGCGACACTGGTGTTTAAAATTAGGGCCCCGCTCATAAAAAAAAAAAAAACACTGCATATCAAATCAAGTGCTGCTTAAACCAACAACAAGTAATAAACATATTTTAAAATGAAAATGCACAGCATTCCAATGCATGACAGCCTTATTTTAATGTGTGTGTGTATGTTTAATGTGTGTCCAATAGCAGGGATGTAGAACAACATGGAAGTGAAAAGTGGAATAACAAATATTGTGGCCCAAAAATCAATAAATAATCGTTGGTCATAACTTGTTTGCAACCGTATGATAAAAGATAAACGTGTGTATAAAGGTCACTGGCCCTGTGGAGCCAAAAATGTATTCTAAAGCAGGCAACCATTGAATAAAGTTGAAATCAGGGGTGACATGTTCTCATCTCTTGATGTTACTTAAAAGCCTAAAAAGGTGCAGTATTTTGGATTTACTGAATGTAAGAGCTTGCCTTACGGCTGAGCCCTGCATAAAGAGAATTACAGAAGTCCACAAGAGAGGAGATAAAGCCGTGGACAGCTTTTCAGGATCGGTGAAGGTTAGAAAGGACTCAATTTTAGCTACAATATAATCCTGGGTTGCCGGAGGTAACAAATCAGTGACCTTTAAAACGACAGACATACAATCACTATTCAATAAAGCAGCTTATAGATACTGGACGTTTTTTTGTGGCTTTTTACAGGAACGCTAAGCTACAAGTGAGTGTATGCAATATCCAGTTAAGATGCTATTGGACGCATGTGTTTATGGAATCTCAAGTAAAATGAAAGTAAAATCAAAAAATAAGGAGAAAAACCTTGACGTGTGATGCTTTAAAACTAACATAACTGTTAGATAACTGCATCCCTGTAATGTGAAAAAGGTGTGAACCAGAGCCATCACAAAATCGGTCAGAAAAGCGTGGCTTAAGGATAGAGAAAGGCAAAGGGAAGAGAAGAAAATGCTGAGATTAATTTCCAGCACCATGGACAGCTCACAGGGCTCATAAAACCAAGGACCTCACAAGGTCTGACTGTTCCCAAATCAATCTTCACTGGACACAAATCAGACATGCTCTTTTATCACCTAATTTGCTAATAGATATTCTTTACACTCAGGGGCATTAACAATAGTGCACAGGGCTAGTGCCAGCCTTTATGCTCAGTCTATAGCTTCACAGCACTGGGGAAACGGTAAGCTTCTACACAAAATCACAGACACGCACGCAGGCACGCTCAGCTGCTTTGAATGTGCATGCATGCTTCCTCGAGGCATTAGTCAGTGCACAGTTTACATTATCGTACTGTTGTTGTACATTGCTTGCTGATCTAACAAGCTGCTTCCAGCCAACATAATCAATTCCCCTCCACAAATCGAGGCTCGTTAGCTCTGAGATGTCAAGGTAAGACACCAAACACTAACTAATATGGTAGGAGCTTGTTATACAGGAGAAGTTGCCTTGGTTTAGAGGAAGAGGCCAGAGCAAATGTTCTCCCATGACGTTCCCATGTTACATTCGTGCCAGTTCACTGCCGTGGGCTACTAATTTACACCCTATTGAAGAGATGGATGTGCGTTCTGTAAAAGCTGTGTGTGTGTGTGTGTGTGTGTGTGTGTGTGTGTGTGTGTGTGTGTGTGTGTGTGTGTGCAGGGTGGGGTTGTGAAAAGAAAAGAAAAACTTACCTTCACTGCGTCAGCATGAGTGACTTTGTCGAACACTTTGTCGTTGACTTTCATGATCTGGTCGCCGATGCGGAGACCCTCTTTCTCCGCCAGGCTGCCGGGCTCCACCAGGGACACGTAGATGCCCACCCCGTGCTCCGAGCCGCCGCGGATGCTGAAGCCCAGGCCCTCGTTGCTCTTGTGTCGCTTCATGGTGACCTGCCGTATCTCGCCCGGCGGCTCGTGGACAAAGTTTCTCCCGAGCAGCGGCACCAGGGGAGCTGTCCCGTCGCTGCTGGTGCTGAAGCTGTCCGGCGAGCCACGCAGCGCCACCTGAAACTCGGGCGGGTTGTTGGGCGAGAAATGCCCGGGGGGAGTCGGGCTCGCGCCGGGGAAGTCTCCTGGCGGCGGTTCGGCGTTGCCGTTGCTTGTTCCAGCTAAATCCGATTTTAAGTAGAGGCCCTCCGAGGTGTACTGCTCGAAGAGCAGCTGGTCAGAGCGGGGGATGACCAACCGCAGCATGGGAAGAAGTTGCCGCTTGCTGGGCGCGTTGAGGATGACGTTGAGGGTCTGGACCAGGTCGTACACGTTGCGTTTGGAGTGGTAGACGTTGAGGCAGTGGATGAACTGCTCCCTCTCGAAGTCGTTGAGCAGGAGGTTGAGCGCGTTGTGCAGCTTCCTCACGTTGGCCGACAACGTCCGGGCGCTGGAGGCCACAGAGTTAGCCGAGGAGCTGAGCGACATGCGCTCCAGGTCGGTGCTGCTCATCCTGGCGGTGTGACCGGGACACGGCGCCACACTGGTGCGGGTTAGAGAGCAGGCATTACGGGCTGGCGGCGCGGGATCAGACCGGCGCGTTGCATCTCGACCGCTGGACGCGCACTCCGGTTATATCCATGCCGTCTGGTTCTCACAGATGATCCGCTTATTACTCGCAATTTGCCGGACAGAGCGATGGCGGGGGGCGGGGGGCAACTTCAGCAGGCAATTAAGTGCAACGAATTTAATGTCACAGCTGGCGCGAATTAATTAGCACACTTACCATAATTTTAGATATCAGTAATTGGATTCTGCAAACTTCACGTGCGTCAAGACCGGACATGCAACAGCCTCGCGGACAACTCGTGTCGCTCCGCCAGAGAGCTTAGTAACGAGCCGCGTCAGGACCTCCGCCTGCGTGTCATTAGCCTCGGTCTTATTTTCCAGGAGGTCAGGTGGCTGCCGAGCCGCCGTTCTCTGGTGTCCGCCTCACCGACAACCGCTCCACAAAACAAGCCGCGACTTAAAAAACACTTACTCGTCCGCCGCTTTGCATGCGACCCAATGAGGGAGAAAAAGGGCTATTTCCTCGACGAAGAAGAAACAAATAAAATAAAAAAGTTATTTTTGTGCTCCCGCTCAGCGTCCCGGGAAGTCCACACTGTCCCGCTCCGGTTTCGGTTTTAGTTCCAAACGACGTCAAGTTCGCACAAATATCCACCGGCGGTGTTAAAAGGAGCCCGCGACGTGTCCTGCAGCCGGTAGTTGGTCGGGTTTGTTTTTATGTCCGTCCGGCTGCGGCGCTGAGCCGACCTGCTGCTCGGTGTCTCCGTTACTACAGCGACAGAGTGGAGGGACTGGCGGCTCGACGTCGCTCTGACCGTCCTGTCAGGAAGTGACGCAGCCTCGCGCAGCCTATTACGTTGCTCTGCCTTCTTACCAACAACATGCCCGCTGCCATGCTTATGGACTTTAATTATACATTAAACAGCCTGCCTTTGTCTGCGCAGCTTCTTACTCCGTTTCCGTCTTTTGTGGGATAAATCTGTATTTTAAACAAAAACTAAATAAAATAATACATAAAAAACAAGCTTGCTCTATCTATCTAAAACTGTGAAAAGTTCACAACATTAAAAAACAAACAAGGCTGGGCTTGTTGTGTCTCAACATGTGGTCCAATTGAGGTGTTTCACATGTTGACTGCTCCGTCTTTTAAAGTTGTTGTAGTCCTCGATGTGAACTGGTTGCATTTTAAGTCGAGCTGTAATGAAAACATGCCCTTTAAACTCTGTTAGATCTCATATTGTGCATCTTTTTAGCAATATATCCTGAAAACAATTACTTTTATATGAAAATCCAACATCTTTTTTCTTCCTGAAAAACAAAATGTGACGCATGCTTACATCAGCTATGCCAACCGACTTCAACCAAATAATGTGATGACCTCCACCCATCAATCAATCTACAACTATGGCTCAACACAGAGAAATTTTTGAGCTAATCTTCCAAACGATCAAATCAAAGTATTAATCATGTACAGCTTGACTGTTTCACATTTAGAAATACATCAGGCTACGAAAGCTAAAAGACAAAACCTTTAAATCATTTGTAATTAAATACAAACCAGATTATCAGATTACATCCAAGATTGTGGGAGAGGCTAATTACTATTTGACCACATAGTGGCACCACTGAGTGTTATGATGTTACTGTATATCACAGTAATTTATTATCATAAAGTTGAACAAGGACATTCTCCAGTCGTTCTCTAACAGGCACCAGAACAACTTTTAATATGATCTGTAGTTATCAGTCATCTGAAGTAGAGGTTCACCTCAGCAGGAGGAAAACAACCTGTTTTTAATGTTTACATGGAAAAAAAATGCCTCAATGAGGTCCAAGAGTTGATGCCTTTTTAATGTTCTGCATCTCAACTTGTAGCATTAAATCACTCTGTAGTGAGATAACTGTCCTTCATTTACTTCTTTGTGATAAATGCTTTCATTTGTCATCTTGAATCCCACATTGTAAAAGTGCAACCATACTTATTATACACGCCCACACACACACAGAGACACACACGCACACACACACTGATCATTTCCCTCTTTCTCTTGACCCCTGATCCAAGAGTCCTCGAGCGTTGGCCCAAAGTGCAAAGCGGAGGCGAACTCGGTTGCCCGAGTGATCCATCACAAGCACGAAACGGTGGCCATATCAACTGCAAATGAACTGTGCTCTGAGGTCATTCTGTTGACAAATGGCACTGTGCAGTATTGGCAGGGTTTCAAGCTGAGCCTTCCTTAAAATCTGCAGCTCCTATAAGAGCCAAACATTCCTTCTGCTTTATTAACCGGTAACCGAAGCGTTTAAAAGGCTGAGCAGGGCAAGCTGACTGGCTGCTCTGACAAAAAAAGGAACAGTTGTGTCGTTTTAATTTGAGACTGTGACTAAGTGGGCTGGGTGATAGAATAAATAATGTCAAAGTAATTCATAAGGTTGAAAATGGTTCGATGCACTTGGAGAATTGAAAATTGACTTGGGGAAAGGTCTTTGGAAATGAATGAGCGAGAATTTACTGATTACCAGAGCAACCAATGTTAAAGGGGAGCTGTCTGAAATCCCAGATTAAGTCAGAACGCGGCGTCCTGAAAGTGGCACAACTGTCAGCAAAGCAGCATCCAAGGCAGCGGAGATCAAATCAACGCCACTTGACAGCATAGTCATGGTTTCAGATGGAAGACGGTTATCGCTTAATGATTTCCCTCTCCAAGTCTTCTTCTCTGGCCTCAATGGTAGTTTAGTTTATATTATATAACTGATAATAGACATTAAGGCTGTAACATTGGTTAATCTCATCATCAATTCATGTATCACAAAAAGAAGGGCTAACTAATGTTGCCATCTTGTGAAAATACACATGATCAAAAAGTGTGGGCATACGAGGTTATGTGTCACTATATAGACAGGTATGTCTGCATCACACACTTCGTTGTGCGTGTCACTCACATGTCCTGTTGCATTTTGTCTTGTCAGTTGTTTTTATTGTGTGTCTGTCCCTCAAATTAAGGGTGTTAGATGTATGCTACTTTGTTTTTATGTTTTCTATGTTATCTGCCTATAGGCACAATATGAAAACTAGCCACTAACTCTACTGCATTTATATTGTATATTCATACTGATGTCCATAAATATGCACTGTCCCTATAAAATAAACAAATAACAAAAATGAGATACAATGAGATTCACATAATATGTGATGTGCTCCCAACATTGTGGCCATATATTGTGTTGGACTCTTTCCTGTTTCAGCATGACAATGTACTCAGACACATCATCCAACACTTCTGTGAGCCAGACCTTATCCCCCTACATCAGTGTTGAACCTCCATATTACTGGAATGGGAGCAAATCCCTGCAGGAGGGTCCCAAATATACATACAGTGCTGCTGTAATGACAGAGTGGGACACATAATGTTTGTTTTGGCCATGTAGTGCAGCTATTAAGGGCTTCAGAAATGGAAGCAAAGCCCAAAATGTCAAAGAGCCGTTTTTATATGGTTCTTTTTAAAACTGTTGGTGATAACGTTACACTGTTGAGATTAAAATCTGCCAATCACAGTTCCCAACAAAGGACCATTTTTTTTTTACATCAAACAGTCTTTAAAAGGTCAGTACTGCAGAACAAAATGTTCTGGCTTCCCTTTAAGACAGCAATACAATTGCCTTTACAACCTGTTTTTGTGTGCATGTTGTCTCATGTGTGCTGTGACCTATGAAATCCTCCAGTAGCAGACATGGTACATAGACAGGTCATCAATTCTGTTCAAGACACAACCGGTTGTCTCCGCGTGGTTAAAAAGCAGACATCCACATACTGTATGTAAGAAGTGAGAGTAGTCATTGTGACGTCACAGTTTTGATGCCTTGAGTTTTGGATTTTGGTCATCGCCATCTTGGATTTTACCAATGTACCAATGTACAGAAGTGACCATATTTGGAATGCGGATGAGCGATGTGTGGATCTGATGAACACAGGCAGCAGAGTGGCACTCCGAGCAGAAACCTTACTGGAGCTGGATCCATCTGGAGTCCGGTGTGAAACTGTTAACAAAGTTAGCTTCATAATTCAAGGTCAGATTTACAGCTAAGTGTTAAAGTCATCGTATAGCTATATGCATTGGTAGCCTGTTAGCATGGTAGCCTGGTAGCGTGGTAGCTTGGTCATGTGGTAGCGTGGTCATGTGGTAGCGTGGTAGCATGGTAGCGTGGTAGCGTGGTCATGTGGTAGCGTGGTAGCATGGTAGCGTGGTAGCGTGGTCATGTGGTAGCATGGTAGCCTGGTAACGTGGTAGCCTGATAGCGTGGTAGCCTGGTAGCGTGGTAGCCTGATAGCGTGGTAGCCTGGTAGCGGGGTAGCCTGTTAGCATGGTCATGTGCTAGCAAGGCCATGCCCTGAAGCATACCCTGCTTTTTCGTCTACTTTTTACTCTAAATGGGACCATCATTTACTAAATGAACATCATGCTGAGTCCTGAAACTCATGGCTGAAGCCATGAACTCATGTTTACAATGTTTACTGAGGTGATGTTTATCAGAGAGACAGAGATAACCCCGAGAGACTGTGTCCTGCTCTGCTCCTGAAAAACATTGAAACAGCAAACATTTGTACAAAAGATTCTTTTTTGTCTGTGTGGCCGAGCCAACTCTGTGTACATGCGTGTGTACTTGTGTGTGTTTGTGTTACTGTGTGTGTACGTGTGTGCTCGAAGCTGATGGATGACAGTAATTAGAGGAGTTCACCAGTGGGAAACATTGAGAATCCAAACAGTGGTGTAATGGACGGAGACACAACAAGCAGAGCAGCAAAGAAGTGACGCCGAAAGTTCACTGAAAGCAACGACTGTGAGAGCAGAAGAAGAGAGGCAATCAACACAACGGCTTCTTCAAGAACCCCCGCAGCACTCATGACTTTAGCTATTATCACAGTTTTTACTTTGAACTGCCGGAGCTCGTAACCGAACGGACAGAGACAAATTCTCTCTTGGTGGCAGAACAATGTGTGAATGAAGAGAGGACCACTGTAAGATTAACTGCTGCATTGGAACGGCTCAGTGTTTGTGTGCATGTCAGGCAGACAGACATACGGCTTTACTGTAAGCATATGGCTACTCTGAGTTGATCAGTATGACCAGGGCCTCTTTGCCCCAGGAAAGGATTTCCCAAAATAAAGAAGGCTGCCTAGTAAATTAGCACATTTCATGGTTAACTAATCATTCTGAAGGCTTAACAAGGCTTAAATACTTCGCTTAATAGGATTAAGTGCGTATGACTAAAAGCTTAACAGAGTCATCAGTTTTCATCAAATGGAAGATAAATTGTGGGCATTAAAAACAAAAGTAAATTTTGTTTAAATTTATGTTTAATGGTTTATGGTTTTCTGTACAAAAGTGTATCAAGCCCACCCACCGGGTGCCCCCTACATTAACACTGTTAGCAGAGTTGCAGTCATAGACTGTACATAAGAAGTGGACATAGTCACCGTGACAACTAGAAGTGACACGAGAAAGTGGAGCTAAGTGCAACCGGATGCTGAATAAGACATTCGTAGGCAACCAAAATATTAATATTAACTCTCAACCGGAAAAACGGTTAAAGGTGGAAGACAAAAACAGTTTCCAGCTCGGACAACGCTGTGGTAGCAACCTGTCAATCACAAATGGAGTCTATTTGACTCTAACTGGACCATAATTTACTAAATGAACATCATGCTGTATCGAAGAAGATGGAAAAATTTACTGTGATAATACATCAAGTGAGAAGTAGTGTCATTTTCTCATAGACTTCCATATAGTCACTTCTTTCTTGCAACCTGAGGAGCTACTGAAGGTATACTGATTGTCATCACATGCTGATTTTGCTATTTATAGATTGTCCAGTGAATAATCTATTCACATCTATGAGTAAAATATACTGGCACACTAAGATATCATCACGTCATATGGAGACGAGTAGCCAGCGTTAACATGTGTGAGAGGATGTGAGGTCAGCAGGCAACAGAGGAACGGTTGGTCTGAGCAGACTGACTGCAGGGAAGTCGAACTGAGCGTCTGAAAACATTAGCACTGTCGACTGGAGTCGCACCTTAATGAGTCATGCAACATTGAGCATTTCCCACTGATTAACTTTTAAATTCAAAGCCGGACTGTTCATCTGGATGGAAGAGTGTCTCATTTGTTTTTAAGTAGGAGACAGGGGACCTTTAACTGAAAAGGACATCAGATTAACTCTTGTCGCTTCGATTTGTAAATGAAAGGCTTGCATAGTTTAATGTTTTGATGCGTGCTGCATGCAAATTATTATAATGCCTGTAAGCACAAAAGCTATTACGAAAAGGTAATACAATTAAAGTGTGCAGACCTTAAAGTTGAAAAGGTCCTGACTTGATATATATTATCGCTCAATACCCTCCAGTTCAGGCCCTTAATGACACATACGTGCACATTTATGGAACTAGCTAATTCCAAAAAGCTTGTTTTTTCCCCCTAAATGTAAGTTTCAATCCATTTACGATTCTAATGCTTTAATAACACGTCCTATAACTTTAATAACCACATTTTAATTGTTCTGACCACATCATTCTTCTTCTATCAAAATAGTTTCTATAGTTCCACGCATGGCCTACCTCAGAAATACATCAGCAGATACACAACAGTGTCTGTGAGGGTGGAAGTAACATAGATTTATTCATAAAACAAGAAGTCGATGACAATGTAAGTGAATTGAAAAACGGAGCGGTAACATGGATTTCAGGCTATTTAATTACTTTCAGCCTGTAGTGATAAGATGACAACGAAGCCACATTACATTAAATTCATCTTTCACAACACAAAATTACATTTTATCGTTTAAACTTAAAGCTAGGGTTGGAATCTGATGGTATCATATCATGATACAGGGTCACTATTCACTCAATATATTGTGATATATTGTGATACTGTTAGCACAGCAATAATAAATAGTGTATTTTTGATTATTTAAATGTTATTTTAGTTTCAATGTCATAGTATAAAAAACACCAAAGCATGAAGAAAATCTGATTAAAGTATGTTTTTATCAGAACAGTGGAATCTACATATTGATCACAGTCACTGTAGGATGTCACACCGAGATACAACACAAAATGAGCCACCAACGTTCAAATGTAACTATTAATTAATAATTGATCAAGTGCCAGTTGGGTGTTGTATGAATAAACAGTAAGGAACCCTTCGGTATTCCACCAGAGGAAAATAGGGGGGGTTATGTCTTAATATTCTTTGTTTTCAACGTTTGTCATGAAAACAGCAACATTTCAAATATAATTTAAAAATGTATCTCAGCAACATATTCATTTTTTAAAGTAATATTTTTGGCCCTTTATTGCAGGAGGACAGCGTGGGAGTGATTAGAGGTCTGAAAATCCCTGGGTCTTAACATAAATAAATAACGAACAGTCCCTAAGACAGCCCTGTTATTTACCAAGTTTATCAAAGCAGCTGACAATGTATCACTATTTTTCAATCCACATATATTTTCATCACTTCTATTATTCAATTGTAAACATTTTCCTTTTTTTATTATTATTTTTTGTCACTTCCACCCTCAAGGCCACTTTCCTTCTAACAAATGAATTCTGTGTTGTGAACGATCAATGATAGACGGGCAACATGATGAAACGTGGCTCCGTTTTTATCACATCATGACTGTTTTAATCAATGAATTTATCAAATCACTTCCTACTCTATCACTCCACCTCCATTTGTATCTATTTATCTTATACTTGACATGTAAAGACAACATTGACAGGCTGTGAAGAGAGTGAACCTGCTGTTAAGGAATTCATTTTATTTTTAATGAAAGTTTGCTCTTTCAGACAAAACATACAAACCAGAGAGGAGACAACGTGTTCACTGAATGCTCAGACTGTAACACTGACGCCATCAAACATAATTCCTGTTCGCTCTTCATGACATTTAAAGTCCTGAGGCCTTACTCATCAATCCACCCCTGATCTGCCTCACGTCACAACTGTATTCTTCCACATCTAAAAATAGCCCCACTGCGTTTGATCGATTATTGGATCTGACGTGGCATCACAGTTGGCCAAGCTGCGGTGGTAATGGCAGCTGTGGATGGATTGATGACATAGTTTCCATATGATTTATACAAACAGGCACACACACACACACACACACACACACACACACACACAGAGGCAGTGAACAGGCCTATCATTTAGCTTGCTGCAACTGACTAGTCAGATAATCTGCAGGGATAAGCTAGACAACAATCGTGAATCACATGGCATTGCAAACTCTGAACATTCAGATGACTGCAAGTTGTTGAGCAGATAGACAATCTTGATCTGGCTTTGTAAACAGCCACCAGGCACCCAGAGCTCTGCAGCACCACACAAGATGAGAAATAAACCTGTAGTCTCCGTTTCAAAGCCGCTGTCATGGGTTCATTTTTGAGTACGGATCAGCCTACTGGGTCAGGTTTCATCAGGGCATATTAGAAATGTAAAACAAAACCCTACTGAGGTATGGTGTATCTCTGTGGTGGTGAGAGTACTTGAGTAAGTTCAATACAGACATAGGTTCAGGACATGTTATGCTATTAAATACTTCTAATTTTCAGCAGATATTTAACAGGTGCACAATATAACCGGGGACGTGAGGGTAAAAACAGCATTTTTCTTTCAGCTGGATTCTAAGTCCTGTCCCGTGGAAAACACTTTCTTAACAAAGCCTGGTGACTCTTGGGTGTATTTCTGGGTAGCTGCAGGCTTCACACACCCTGGACCAATCTCTCTCCAGGACACACAAACAAAATTACTTTTTTCTTTCTCCTTACAGCAAGTAAACGCATTTCCTAAATTGATCCCTTCAAACTTGTCCAAGCCTTGAAGCATTTGACCTGATATGAAGAACAGTCAAATAAGCTGCTGCATAAAGGCTTTGAGCTCAAACATTTTTTGTTACGGTGCTGAGCTGAATGTTAATGTTGGGGTGAAACACTGAATCTGACTACCCTTTCTAAATGAAGCCATGTAGATTTTGGAGCCTATATTACACATGCAAAACAACAGTCATGTCTACATTACTGAAACCAGATCATATAGGCTAACTAGAGGAAACCCTCTAAAACCAGCTAGTAACCAGCTAAAACCAGCATTCCCAGAATTTGATACTGGGGAGCCACTTTTAAAAAATGTCTCGTTACCCAATTCACAACAGACCTCATCTATAGATCGTTAGGAGAGCACCTTCCTGATCATCTTTACTGCCATTTCTGTATCACCCTATGTTATCTTGCACAGGTAAACCAGCCATTCCATAGAGATATATGGTATTGAAAACATGTACACATTAAAAATACGTTATAAATGCATTGGAACAGAGTTAACGGGTTCTTGTGTGTTCCTTCTAATCAGTTAAACAGGAACTATGCTAGCCTTGCATGTTAGATTCAATGTTGGAGGTCGGCTACAAATCTAAATAGAACATTCTGCCACTCCCTCCTGTGGTTCAAATGTGAACTGATATAATGCTCATAATGTATATAATGTTAAATGTTTAATGGAAGAACCGTCAAATGTATTTGGCAACAATAATAAAACGTCCTGCGACCAACCAAGTCTAATGACTAATGCTGCTTCACGTGCTACTCGGAACATCCTACTTCCCACTTGTGAAATCGGAATAAGGAGGATGTCACGTTCAAGTGCTTTGTTTTCGGGATCAATTGAACAATGGCGGACGTAAGGTTTACCGTTACCTGCATATTGGGAACATGTCCGAATTGGCGTCTCGTATTTACTATAATTCCGATACGACATGAACGCAGCATAAATCGTCTCTCCTGTACATAAACATGAACACACCTTTAATGCGTTGGACGTAAAACAACGGTTGGCAGCCACGTAACGAGCCAACAACATCCACCACCTGAACTAGCCTTACGTCATGAGCTAGCTATCAACTCCATAGCATTAGCAGCTAGCTTACCTTAATGACATCGATCAGGGAGTCTTTAAGGTTATAAAACCACCAAAGGGACCCAGAATAATCCGTTTTACGACTTTAAGTAGCTTATATCGCATTTCCTCCATGAGCCCTTCATTAAACAACATATAAGCATGGACGTGTTGACGTAACATTTAACGTTTTTAGCAAACTATAGTGATTCTTGAATGCTACACAGCAGCAGCCGCGCTGTTTACAGTTGAATGTGGCCTCCTCAGCAACTTAATAAGCTGTCCACTAGAATACAGCAGCTAAAATAATATCCATAAAAATCAATAATAAATCATCATTTATTACAGAAGAATTCATACACGGTTTGACAAATTAACACTAAAAATGCGTTTTGGCAGCCTAAAAATGTAACTATCTACATGATTTAAGGGGAATATGAGCCAGGGGGGAAACGGATGAAGGTTAGAGTGATTTGATAATAACTTGTTTGGTTCTTCCAGAGGCTTAACGAATATAAAAATTGTCAATGTATGTGCATGTCAGGAAAACTTAATTATCCAAAGTAAGTGTTAAAGACTGAAAACATGGGGAGTGAGCTCTTTCTGGGACCAAGATGTTTTTAACACATTAAAGTGAATAAAGATGAGGAATAACTCAGCTGATTGCAAAGAAGTAATGAAAATGTCCACATATTTCAAAATAAAACGCTTTCCAGGGTAACCATTGGTGTAGGGTATTTATGAAGCAACCCCCCCCCCCCCCCCTAAAAAAAAAAGTAACAAATATGATATTGGCAAACTTGGTCTCTCCTCTCTCCCTTCTTCAATTCCCAAGCTGCCTTTCTTTTAATTTCTCATCTGAAAGACCAGGGTTGCGGCTGACATTTGGCTGATAGATAACAGCTCACGGTACAGCCTGATGCCAAGGTCTCCGGCTGCTCAGATCAGTTCAACTCTCAGTGATCAGACGAGTCGTACTGTGCCAGTGCACCACCCATGGATCATCCTGCACTGAGTTGGAGGAGAGGAGAGACCTGGAAGAGGAAGATGGACGGGAAAGATAATCAATGCTACTTTTTCAAACATCCTACAGAGGAGAGGAAGGAAAGAAAAACTCAGTCTGTGTCGTTTTTTCATTTTAAGGTTGAGTTATTATTAATAGCTTGCTGGGTTTGGCTTTATTGTGAAACATATTTAATCAAATATTTAACCCTTTCATGCTTATTGAAGCCAAGCACTCGTGAACAGATGACCTTGTTGATGAAGATGTTCCACCTCTCATCAGGAAAGCTTCTCTGGTTCTGTTGGTGGTTAGGAGTGACTCAAAGGTGGCCTGTGGAGTTTTCCTGTAAACAACAGCAGTTTCAGCTGCGTGGCTAATGTGAGTCAGTGGAATAGCATGAAACAGCAGCAGGAACATGCTCTACTAGCAGTTAAAATGCTTCAAAGTGTTTCATTTCTCGGGATAATGTGTTTTTAAAATAAATGTTTACCAATTACTTTATGTTACAGTGCAATTTCAGAACATTCCCCATATCTTAGCATTTTTTAAATCTGAAATATTGATTGAAGACACCAATTAAGGCCTTATTATATAAGGTTAATGAATTCAGTGACTTTTGAAGGATCTGTGTGAACCTGATCCTGCAGAGCTTTGCCCAGAGAACTTTAAGGTCAGCAAAACCAAGATGCTGATCAGGGTTTTGTTTTTTAAAGGAGATACAACACAACTTCTTGTGTTCAGCATCAGAAGGATAAGAGACCCAGAGACCCTGCTGCCGTCTGGGAAGCACTGCAGAAGTTTCCTCTCGTACCACCTGACTAGAGCAGCTTTTCCTGAGGCCTCGAGACTCCTAAATTCCTCCTCCGTACTCCACAATGAAAAATGTTGTTTTCCTCTCGTAGCTTTAAGCGCAAGCTTTAAGCTACAACTCACATTTCACTGTGCAACCCTGTCGTGTTGGATGACTATAAACAAACCCTGTAGCCCTTTTAATCATCACAACTCTAAACATGAATGCCTCGCACATTTTTGTGAGTCAGAAATGATAAAAAAAAAACACACAAAAGGTCCTGGGATTTACCCCCCCACCAAATCCAATCTTTATTCACACACATCCCCAAAGGCAGAGAGATACCGTAGACTGTAATCTGTTCATGGCAACACTCACCGAGTTTGAATACATTGTTGGGAAAGTGAAGCTGTTTATATGACATTTTGACCCAGTTTGTTGGCGGAAAGCTCACTGACAGCTGAGCAGTTCAAGGTGAAAATCCCTCCACATTCCCCTTCAGGCAACAATTAGTTCCCCAAAAACACATTCTTGATATTCTTTCGGGAGAAAGATGCAGCTTCAGGCTTCGAGCCGTCTCTCAGTCAGAACTGCAGCAGGAGCTCCAAACAGCATCCCTCAAGTCAGCAGTCACATAAAAGCCGAGAAAGACCCCAATCTAATTATGCACAGAAGATTTAAAGAATGTTGGATAATATTTGGAGGCTCAACCATCTGGCTGTAGCAGTGGATCCCAGACGGGTAGCAGCTGAAAACTCTAATGGGATCAGTGCAAAATGCGTCTGCTGGTCATCAGGCCGTAATTGGAATATCTCAGTTTATAGGCCTCATTCCTGTTCTGATAAACCTGGATCTGCTACCTGCAGTAGTCTGATTCGTCTCATAGTGACAGAGATGGTGACAAATCAAGTTAATAAGAAAATAATCATTAAAAAAACACACAACTTTCAGGTATGCTGATCCAGATGTAGCCTTTTACATTTTACAATATGAGATACCAAACAGGCCTCCCTGTCAGAGCTCTCTCCACCATGTGTGAGCAGCACAGGAAGCATCACACCCACCTCCCATCTACTCTCTCCCCGTCTGTCGGACACTCACTGCTATTCTTCTGCAGCCTCATGATGGAGATGCAGAATTCTGCTTCCTTTCATATTCATCCGTACAGTTTCTGTTCCCTGTTTTGTGTCACCATTTAACTATTTTATCGTACATTCTATTCTTGCACATTTATTCTTTTATTATTGAACATTTTATTCTGTAATTCTTGTACAGCTCCTCCGTCTGGCCCTTAATTGCTCCCCGGGGACAATTTAGGTTTTTTGTAATTCATGTATTGAATTTATGGTACATAAAAATTGTCCCACATGCTGCGTGTTTCTGTGGCAGCTGTTATGAGAGAGAGTGCAATAAATGCCAGGAGGCTGGAAATCACCAGTGTGTTTTTTTTTTTCTCAGACTGTACCGGAAGATACAATACTGTCACACAATTCCCCGCCAGCCTTGACTGTTATTATGGCCTCCTGTGTGCCTTTTTTATGAGTGCAGCAGCAGACACACAATGAAAGTGAAACACACAATAAGTAGATAGTAGGTTGAATACATGTGTATTTATACATTTAAATAATAAATACCGTGTTAGAATGGGTCTTAATGAGCATTCTATTTAAAGCGAAGGTGGAAACTCATCAAATGTGTGTAAAGCAACATTTAAATCCTCCGGCTACTTAAGTGAAAGGAGGCACTGTTAAGACAAATGTCAGCTCTGTCCCTCAGAATGAGATTTCTAATATTAAATGTTAATCTGCACATTTAGATGGCGTTTCATTCCTAATTGCCGGTCAGTCAAACAGGCAAATGGAGTCACTTTGTGACATCATGAAGCGCTGCAGGTGTTTTAAAAAAGACGTCTTTTTTAAAAAATGCATGTGCTGCTGCTGCTGCAATACAAGAGCTCTGTATTGCAGCAGCACATGCATGACTCATGAGCCTTCATCACCCTCCCTTTGTACCTGCTGCAGAGACTCCGCGTGGGCACACACTGTTACTCTACTATTTGGAGATAACAAGCATTTCCTGTCAGAGAACTGAACAACTGGAAGCCACGAGATTCACAGGTTCACTGGGAAGTGTTTGTGGCGAGGACAGTGATGGATGTTTTCTGGCGCCCCCCGGTGGAGCACTGACAACATATAGCTTCGAGCGTTCAGTCAAAAGCAGCTGGAGTAAATGCTTTAGTTTGTGATGGTTGAACAACTTCGGGCATTAATCTGCTGCTGTAACAGCCACCACTGGTTTCAGGCTCTCTGCCACATTTTAAAGCGTGGCTGCAGGATTTAGGTCTCACTGAGCCACAAGAGCATTCCAGTTCATCCCGAAGGTGCTGGATGTGGTCGAGGTCAAGGCTCTGTGCCAGAACTAACTGGGAAAACCATTTGTTTATGGACCTGGCTTTGGACCATGAATATCTCCAAGCAGACACAACCATGTCCAGCGTTTGTACTAGACACAGTTCCTAGAGGGAGATCTGGAAAGCAGAGGGATGCAGCCGGGAGGAGGAGGAGGAGGAGGAGGAGACAAGTACACTGAAACTGAACCCTTCATTGAAAAGCTTTATTCAAAAACTGAGTTGGCAGGAAAAAAGTTTGAATTCGGAGAACATTGCAATAAGCCACAACTTGAGTTACAAAGTGCTCAGTCAGTCATCTGTACAGTGAACGTTGATGTTGTAAATGACATAAAAAGACAAACAGCGCTCCGTGAGAAGTGCAAACAAACATGAGAAACCGCTAAAACTGTGTCGGCTCTGAAAACTGAACTACGTTCATATACAAAAGTGGGAAATGAAAAATGACCTCAATTTAAATAAATGTCAGCGTGTTCAACATATGCATACGAGTTATCGACTTGCAGGCCAACATACGGTCTCAGTCATCATGGAGAGAAGTGATTACTGAGTCAAGATGTGTCTGTTTTCCGAGCAGAGCTCAATTAATCGATAGAACAGCAAGACAACATTGATCCTGTCTTTGGCCTTGATGCAGGTCACACAGTCTCTGAAGCAGGAAGCTCCGCTGAGGTTTTGTCACCCGCCTCCAAGTAAAATAGTACAGTTGTCATTTTGCTATGGCTTAGATTCAATAATAATTATCACATTAATAACAATTATCATCATCACAAATGGATGATTCAGCCAATCAGCGAATAGCAGATGAAATGCTTCATCCCAGAACAAACGGTACATCCTCATATGTTCACAAAAAGACTTTGGAAATACAATCTCAAGAATCAATTTTACGTTTAAAAAAGGGAATAGAAGAGACCAGTTTCCTTCATGTGGAAGAATCGGACGTGAAAAATAATGAGAATGTAAAATGTCAAAGCAGAGTGAACTTAAATAGCTTCTGTGGGAGCTCACCATGGAGCCGAATGAGTCATTTCTGCTCTTTTCTGCTACCATCTTATCTGATGGGTTTGGGTTTGGAATATGTGGCATACAGTAGTACAACTCCCAGGTTTCCGTTGCTTCATTCAATACGAATATAGAAAGAAAAGCCACATACAGTTCAAACCAGAAACAGCTTCATTATTACTATTAAAACACATCAGTGAGCCACAATGTTCCTTCATTACCATGAACACACACACATACTGTAGTTTAAGTCAATACCACACACACTCACCTTCCTGCTGCCGTGAATATTAACCAGAGAACAAAATATATATTAGTCCGCCACTGAAAATAGTCCCCTGTTTATGTCATCTTTGATAGAAAACTACAGTAGCCACCTGTTTTAGGAAACTGAGCATTTAAAATATGAAACTATATATTTAATTTGACGCTTTTGAAGATTTGCATCTTCGGTAGGACCCAATGGTCTTGGGGCAGACTAGCACCTCCAACAGGCCGGGGAAGTCAACGTCTTGAGAGTCTGACTAACGTAATGACTGGTTTTGGTCTTTTCCTGGTCTTTGTCGACAGTAAGAAAAATATGAATGCCAGCCCTTTAAAGTGTGAAAGGCTTCTGGCAGATTCAATTGTGTATAATTACAGTGAGAACATTACACTCATCAAATTTAAATTGGTGAGGGGGTATGGCTGATTTCCACTGAGCGATTCAGTTTGCTGTTACATGTGTGGCTTTAGTTTTTACTGGCATTTCCAATAAAGCTGCAACTTCACCAAACCTGCAGGCAACTTTCAGAAAACATGTTGGCAATTCTTACAAGGCAGCAGAATATTTGCAAAGTTCCCAGAGTAGTTTTTCTGTGACAGTCACACAAACCATCTACGCTGATGGGACCTTGTGACAACGACGACTTCCTTTCCAGGTCAAGTCTGGTTAGAATGTGGTCACGTTGACACTCAAGGTTAATAGAGAAACATATGAATGCATGTACTGTAATAAATCTCTCATTTAATCATCATTATATATGCACCAGGAATTAAAATGTGATTAATGAATGGATAAACCATGACATACTATGAATGAACCGGTTTCAAGTTGTAATACAGCCGTTCTTCTCACGTCAAGTAAGCCTTTTCTTTTTAAATGTGTTTCCTAATTAGGTAATTAATTGCCGTGTGGAGCAAAAAAAAACTCAATTATCAGACAGTAGTCTCCATAAATGTGAAACTGCCATTGATATTTGGATGGATTGCCATGGAATTGATCATGCATAAGAGAAAAAAAAAAGATATAAATAATGATCTGCTTAAAACCTTTTGGACACGATGACCAGAGAGGGCTCAGCGGACACGCAGGTTGGATTCGTAACACAAACTATTTACACCAGAATATTTACACCCGCGTTGTTCTGTCGCTCACTCGCCCAACGTAAAAATACAAGCCGTGAACCCAACGTTCACTCGTAGCACTTCACAAATTAACACCACTGATACAGCAGCAAGAAAAGAACAGAAACAACCATAAACCACCATATCACGACATACATTTCAATAGGCACAGCAGAGCATTGGCAAACGTAGTGCACATTCAACGATGTGGGTCAGTTTATGGCTTTCTGTTAGACAGAAGCTCCTTAACAAAAGGTGATGGTTAGAAGTTGAACATTGTAGAAACCGTGAAAAAATATGATCCAAGACATCGATCCTTATTGACTACTTGAAGGTGATAGTGATAATAGCTATTGAAAATAGCTCCTACAGTACACCGGAAAGGTCCTTCACACTGATTTGTCGATGTTACCGTATGGAAAACAAGCGCTCCCACGCTGCTCTACATCACATTTTGACAGGAAGTCAAGGATTGCTACACAACGGGTTTTTTTTTCATCTAACTTCACAGTAAATGCAGATCTCAGACTGCATGGAAGCCTTCATTAATTCCCCTTCATAAAATCAACACATTTCATCAAAACTAAATGTGGATGAGACTCAAAAGTGCATATAAATACACCTGCTAACAATTACTTCTCTACAGCCCAATGCTAAATTAAATAAAAGTAACTATGTATACATTCATCAATAAAACAAGATGTCATTATGTGTACAGACCCTCGTCAAAATCATTCAGGACTGATTGGTTCAATAAATCACTACATCGTTTCAACTTCTTAGGTCATATAAACATGACTCAACTCACTGACCAATCAGAAAAGACCAGTAAACAACAACCAGACTCCCTTAAGAACAAAGAGGTGTGATGTGACTGTAAGCTTGACCACTTTTAAAAAGGTAACTTTGGTACGTTTCAGCCTGGTCCATATTGTCCCCTGTGTTTGTCACTAAGTGACTCATGGGGACAGACATTTTTTAAAGTGGTCCAGTATTAAATAGGTAGCTGCAGACGGCAGCCGCTAACCAGGTTGTAATGTAATCACTGGGATCGACGTACGTCCACCCAAAGTGCTCGTTCTGGCCACTGACGGGCTCAGACTGCTGCTCTGTGTGTTTGACAACTTCATTTAGTTTTGGCTTGATCCATCGCGTTTGTTATTGTGCGTCTCACGCAAATGAGTCTGATTCTAAAACCTCATCCACATTGTCCAAATCCTCTGAATAATCAGCCATGAGCCTGAGAATCTTAAAGCCAACACTAAACTACACTGGCGCTCTCACTCACGCTCCCACCGTGGTCTCTAGTCGCACAATAACAAACAAACGGATCCGTGTTTTACTCTGGTGCGGACGACCGTAATCTGATCTACTCAGAAAGCAAGAAAGCTTTGAGTAAAATTCATACGCAAACAACAAAACAGGCTTATACGCTCTGTACATCAAAATAAAGTTTAAATAATTGGATTTGTGTCCTCGCTTGGTAATCGCCATAAACCTCCCAATACTTAACTTAAGTTCTTTAACTACATAAAGACGTTAGTTATAAGGAATACATTGCATTTGCTCTCAGCAAGGCACTGGCCTCAGAACTGAAAGTGGTCCCTGCACGCCGCACTGTAGCTGCCCACTGCTATTAAACACGTAGGGTGAGTCAATACAGGGGACAGGCATCCCAAAAGGGATTACAAAGTACAACTTAAATTATTTGAGGTTATTTTTACACATGAGCAAGTGCACTGGGTTCCACAAAAGTAAAGACTTTTACAAATAATATATGAGTCCTCCACCAGAGCGTTTAAATATAAATGCAGTTCTCCAGACATTTCCACTATACGTTACTGCACCTCCAAACATCGGTGAGTTAACAGAATTCATTTGTGAATCCTTCCCAGCCATGATAACCGACTATGGCGGACTAATGAGGATCTCCACCTCACA